>BLSH010502868.1:204443-215825 GCA_018402905.1 Glandirana rugosa
TTTTGAGGTATGGTAGTACTGAGTGATATTTAACTAAGTAAGGTGGAATTGAATGATTGTCACTGCAGTAATTGGTGAGGTCCAGGCGCGATATCGGCTTCATGCCGAGGTCGCGCCTGGACTTTACGGGCCTCCTGCAGGTACCTGCAGGAGGTGACGCGTGCGAGGTCCGCGCGGGGGACCGCCGTCGCCGCCGCGCGCGCGGCGTGCGACGCGCTCGCACGGGCACCCAGCCCGTCTGAGCTACAGGCGGGCTCTGGGCCGCTAGCGGAAATCCTCGGAGTTTTGCCCCTTGGCGGCAACATTTGTGCCGCCAAGGGGCAAGTCACTGTCCCCTGTATCGTCTGGCCGGGACATAACAGATCTAACTGATCCCAGTGACAGGGATCAGTAGATCTGCTATGTCCCCTGTCACTGAACGGGGAACCGCCGTGTTTACAACGGCGGTTCCCCGTTTTGAGGCTCCTAAAGGCGATCGCCGGGTCTCGGGCGGACATCGAGTCTGCCCGACCCACGGGCACGCTCGCGCAGCGTGCGGCGCGCGCGCCGCCGCTGCCGCCAGGGGGCGCGCCTGGAGCGTGCGCAGTGGAGGACGTCCATGGACGTCCTCCGGGCATTTCAGGTCCGCGCTGGAGCCGTACTTCGGCTATAGCGCGGACCTGGAGTGGTTAATGACGTCACTGTTAGTAAGTTAAGGTGGAATGAATCAATTTATAGTGAGTCATGATGGTATGGAGTTTTTGGCTGTGAAATTACCCAAACAGCAGCTGCATATGATAGGATGTTGCTGCTGTTTGGCCACCAATTTTCAGCCCTGCTTCTTCAATTTTTCAGTTGAGGGATGTTGGTCAGGAGACAACAGACAGGGCCGCCTAGAGAACTACAGACACATTAGCTCTGGACACTTAGTAAAAAGCTTCACAATTGCGTTTTCCTCAGCTGGCCATAGATGGTTCGAATCTCGGCCAGTTCAGCAGGAACCATCTGAGATTCGAATAGGCAGGCTGAATGTACCCAAGTTGATTGCTCAATCAATGTAAGTACAACCAGTCTGTCGAATCTTACATGTGATTATTGCTAGCGACAGTTATAGCCACTAGCAGAAAGCACTGTGTTCTCCCAGCGGGACGGCTTCCATCTCCACCCCGCCAGGAGAACACGTTTGCTCAACCAGAGGGATTCCCCCATCAACACTGACTGTGTTGATGGAATCGAGCGATGGTCTTTCCTGCAACCCAGAAAGCCTTCTGTCTATGGCCGGCCTTGGGTGCTGTGTGGTTTATCCTGCATGTTTTCTGTACATTGGGGAATACAGCAGATCTCTAGAGTATTAGCCCTGTCCTTAGGTGGTTGGACACGTAGTAAAAGGTTGTCTGATTTTATAATATCTCAGCTATTCATCTGGAGTGCTGATTGCTGTGTCTCATGTACAGATAGATGTTGGTCCATCTCTGCTCTGTCCAGGTTCCCTATAAAACAGACTTGCCATTATTTTACTCCAGAATTATCTAAATAAAAAACCTGATTAAAGCTCAAACCATTCTTACTGTATGGACCAGGGTTTCTCAACCAGGGTTCCGTGGAACCCTAGAGTTCCTCCAGAGGTTGCTAGGGGTTCCTTGAGCAATGGTCAATTTCTACCTCTCAGATAAATTCCCAATGATACCATTGATCTTTTTAGCTATCTGTAAGGGGGTAATTCTTCTCAATAACCACAAGTGTAAGGAGCATTCTGCCCATTGATCATTACACTAATGTATCATGAGTTGTAGATTTTTAATTTTTAGCAGGGGTTCCCCGAGACCGGAGAATTGTTTCAAGGGTTCCTCAGTGTTGAAAAAGTTGAGAAAGGCTGGCATGGACACTAGACCCATTGGATCAGTTTAAAAAGAGTATTTATTGAAAAAGTAAACAAACACATATACACATACAAATGCAAAATTGGTACCGCAAAACATACAAGTTTAAAACCCAAATCCTCCTCTCATACTCCCTAAGAAAATTGACATCCTTTGTGCCTAAATATTAGGACTAATGTCCATGTCAGTAAAGAGAATATAATCTCTCAGTGTTTCAAAAATGAGTGTACACGAGGAAAAAATATTATGAGTAAACCATGGGACATTTAAGATTGGACATTCAGCTTAAAAAGCGATCGCATAGTTCAGAGGAGTTGACTCAGAGCCAGTTTAAAGCAGAGTTCCACCCACATTTTCAAGTCCCCACCATCCAACATAAAAGTGTCTTGTAAATATAAATCGGCATATTTTTTTTTTTGATCATTTTATATAAAATTGCATGAATGAAAACTCACTTCCCCTCACAGCCGCGGATGTGCACGTCATTTCCGGCTTTGCAAAGTCTTCTGGGAGATGTGTGTCATCAATCCCAGGAGACCACAGGCATCGCCATGTTGTAACATCGCGTTATTTTAAAACCGGATATGACGCGATGCAAGGTGGCGGCGTTTCGTCTTATATTGAAATCCAACAGAAATGGAAACCGGAAGTGACGTTCCTTCGCCACCATCTTGCTACACCCACACTCATCTGCACTAAGGATAGAGAGAAGCCGGCAAGCGGACATCTTATTACACCCACCAGAGATTTTCATTTCACACTTATCTTTAACAGTAAACAGGGCTCCGTTTACTGTTAAAAATAAGTGTGAAATTAAACGGCAGATGTAAACAGACTTGTGCTCTGTGGTCCACGACCGGTTACCAAGTCATTTAAGTGGCCCTCACTCTTCAAAAAGGTTGGGCACCCCTGTAGTAGGCCATAGTTCCGATGTAAAATTGGAAAGTGAATGCAGCTGATCCTGTGCCTCTCATTTTCTAGGATGGCCGGGGCTTTGGCATTGGGGAGCTGGTCTGGGGCAAGCTGCGTGGCTTCTCGTGGTGGCCTGGTCGAATCGTTTCCTGGTGGATGACTGGAAGAAGCAGAGCGGCAGAGGGTACACGCTGGGTCATGTGGTTTGGAGACGGCAAGTTCTCTGTGGTAAGTAGTTCTATGACATATTAGTGGGGCCAAGACTGATGGTATATAGCAGGCATCACCTGTTAATGCATTATGGTGTGGGCTAGGGAAGTAGGGCACTGCTTGTGTCTCTTCCTATCATGAAGATTTTTGTGCATTTTTGATAGTGCAAGGGGGCACTACTGTTCAAACAGGAATTATACCAAACGTAATATGTATGTAGTACATACGTTTCATGATTTCTACATGCCCATGTACCAAATCTTTAAAGGATAACTGTATTTTTTTGTTTTTTCTTTTAGGCAGTATCTATTTCTCTACTATCCTCTTTTTTTCTATTGTTTGCTACCAGTGCTTTTTAACTCCTTGGCGCCGACAGTACGCAAATATGCGGCCTCTCGGCAGGTGCGCCTTGACTTTGAGAGGCTGCATATTAGCATACTAGAGTGTAAACATAGCTGTCCCGAGAGCGAGCATACAGTTACCGGCGACTAACAGAAAGCTCCTGATCGCTACTTGTGATCGGGAGCTTTTCGATCATGTGACAGCCAATCACAGCAGTCACATGACCATAAACCCCGCCCTGCCTCCCGGAATCTGAAACCCTTTAAAGGGCCTTGAGGCGCTGGCACCAAGGGGTTAAAGAAAACCTGTGCTTTACTGAAAATACTAGGTGCCTGACTTTTGGTTTTGCAATTGATTCAGTATTTTCTGATTCATTGACCTAGAGCAAGTGATACATATAGAGTGTCCTGACTTACCCCGAGATTCTTCCAGGTCATTATATTCCCAAAGTCTGAAATCAGAGATTTAGCATGACTGGATGACAAATGGCATTTTATAAAGGAGGCCATAAATAGCATTCCTTGTGTTTGACTTTGAGCCCCATTAACTCTTAAAGGTGTGCCTCGTTATTTTTTCCCATAAGGAGGACTGGTTACGATTCAATAGAATCACATAAAAATGTGTGCATTGATGCGCCCATTGATTTTAATGCACAAGTGTAGCAAAAAAACTTGACTTTCGCTTTGAAAAAATGTGATGTAAACATAAGCCATAATCCAATAAAGATAAAGGTGTCTTATTTATTTATTTATTTATTTATAAATCTGATCTTTAATTAGGTGTGTGTGGAGAAATTGCTGCCCCTCAGCTCATTCGCCAACTCCTTCCACCAGGCGACCTACAGCAAGCAGCCAATGTACAGAAAAGCCATCTATGAGGTGCTACAGGTGAGGAGAACCATTACTGTCCTGTCCACTGCTGCCCTTCCCACTACTGTCCTGTCCAGTACTGAGCAGGGTGGATAAAAATCAATGATTTTTTTAAAAAAAAATTAAAAAAAAATCTGATTTTTTGTTAAATTTAAATCAGATTTTTTATATTTAAATCAGTTATTTTAATAAAATGCTTTTGGAGTAAAAATCTATCCAAAGATAGATTTCTATTTAAGATACATCAGTAATTTAGTTTATTCAACATGAAATGGAGTTTAGTTATGTAGCATGAGGCTGTATATTCTGCAGTAACATTTTGGGTAAATTCAATGAATCCAAGCTCTGCAAGCTGAGATAACATGCACTGCATTGATGCATTCACACAATTTCACAGTAACCATGAGATAAAACAAAGTTCAGGAATATTCCTTTATCCCATTGTTTTGCAAATCTATGTACACTACAAACTGTATGAGTGAATCGGTTCTGATATCGCTGTTTTACTAACTTGACAGCTTATTATTCTAAATAGGAAATCTTCATTTTGTTTGCAAATATTCAAGATTCTAACTACCAGCAAGAATAAAGCCTTACATTTAAAGAGCACCTGTCATTTCAGATCCATCATGGCAGCGCCTGTTAGTGCTGCCGCCATGTCCCTCATCTTGTGTCACTGCTGCATCACCAGCCGTCCCATTAAAGTGAATGGGAGCGTCAGTGAGTCAACAGCGGTTCAGAGGAGGAGCCGCTGCGGGACAGAGATGACAGTTGCTCTTTAAAAATTATGATTTAAATCAAGTTGAAGCCTTCTTACTAGTAATTTAAATCATGAATTAAATTGACTTGATTTAAATCAAATCCACCCTGGTACTGAGCTACTACTGCCCTTCCCAATACTAACTCACTACTGCCCTACCCTCTACTGACCCACTACTGTCCTGTCCAGTACTGAGCTTCTACTGCCCTTCCCAATACTAAGCTTCTACTGCTCTTCCCAATACTGACCCACTACTGCCCTACCGTCTACTGCCCACTACTGTCCTGTCCAGTACTGAGCTACTACTGCCCTTCCCGATACTAAGCTTCTACTGCTCTTCCCAATACTGACCCACTACTGCCCTACCGTCTACTGCCCACTACTGTCCTGTCCAGTACTGAGCTACTACTGCCCTTCCCAATACTAAGCTTCTACTGCTCTTCCCAATACTGACCCACTACTGCCCTACCGTCTACTGCCCACTACTGTCCTGTCCAGTACTGAGCTACTACTGCCCTTCCCAATACTAGCCCACTACTGCCCTACCGTCTACTGACCCACTACTGTCCTGTCCAGTACTGAGCTACTACTGTCACTCCCAATACTGATCGACTACTGCTCTACCATCTACTGACCTACTACTGTACTGTGCAATACTGAGCTACTACTGTCACTCCCAATACTCACCCATTACTTCTCTACCATCTACTGACCTACTACTGGTAGGATGGTAGGGTCCATTACTGAGCTACTACTGTCACTCCCAATACTGACCTACTACTGTCCTGTCCATTACTTAGCTACTACTGCTCTTCCCAATACTGACCTACTACTGCCCTACCATCTACTGACCCACTACTGTGATGTCGATTAGTGAGCTACCACTGTCACTCCCAATGCTGATCGACTACTGCCCTACCATCTACCGATCCTCTAATGTCCTATCCAATACTGACCCACTACTGTCCATTAAAGTATTGCCCCACTACTGTCCATTCCAATATTGTCCCACTACTTCCCTTCCCAATACTGCCACACTACTGCTCTACCTTGTACTTACCCACTGCTATCTTCGCCAATACTGACACACTACTGATACTATCTTACTACTGCCCTACTCAATGCAAATCCTTTACTGCTCTACCCAATACCAACTCACTACTTCCATTCTCAATAATGACCCACTGCTGTCCTTCCCAATGCTGACCTACTACTGTCCTCCCCAATAGTCACCCACCTACTGCCTCTCTATCATTCAAGAAAATTGGGTTCATGCAGGGAAATAATAGAACAAATGAAATTCTGTGTAAACTCAAAGTCACTCTATTTAAAGCTTATATAAGACTAGGAGCTGTCTCCCTAAATCCATGTTACAGCATGGGACCAAGCACCAGCACTTGAGAGGAAGCCACATGCTCACTGTGCCTAGAAGAATTGAATATTTCTCTTCATTCCTGACAGCTAAATGGTGTTGCAGGGGAGTGGAAAGAAAGGTGCTGCTGGAGAGGGAGCATCCATGAAAACATGTTGCTTTCCACAGCATTGACATAGCACAGATTTGCTTTCTCTGGCACAAAATAGTATACATTGCAATTGTTACTATAATGTTAATTACCCAAGTGCTAAGATCTTTTTTTTTTTGGATTAGTTGTTGTCTTTAGTAGACCTCATGTGACCCCCGAAGATGTATTTATCACTCATTCCAGCCTACTAGTTCATTTGCGTTTGACATGCCATCACAAAGACATCATGACTTGCTGTGTCTTGTAGGTGGCCAGCACTCGAGCCGGGAAGGTTTTCCCATCATGCCCTGAAAATGACGAGACAGATACCTCCAAATCTATAGAACTTCAGAACAAGCAGATGATTGAATGGGCCCTTGGCGGCTTCCAACCATCCGGACCCAAGGGCCTGGAGCCCCCTGAAGGTGAGACAGTGCACTAGGGAGCTTGTAATATGGTTGCAAGCATAAAGGCACTGCTGTACTCTCTGAATGGACTGCTCAACATGCACACATGTAACAATCAGTATGAAACGGAATTAGATATGTGATCAAACAGGGCTGTTCCCATGGTACAGTATGAGATTCATGAACCAACTCAGACGGTCCTTTTTCAGTTATTGACTATTAATATTAACAAAACATAATTTTCTTAAGGGCAAAGTAACTGTGTTTCCTGTTAGCCCACTATTCACCCAGCAAAGTATACTTAGTTATCTCTGCTCTTTTACCTACTCCTCGCTTCCTCTAAGCCCTCACTCTGTTGCTCTAATGGACAGTGAGCTCTTAGCAAACACTGTTCATCTGCCCTGATTGGACAGGTGACCATGTCTTTAAATACAGTGCCTTGAAAAAGTATTCATACCCCTTGAAATTTTCCACATTTTGTCTTGCTACAACCAAAAACGTAAATGTATTTTATTGGGATTTTATGTGATAGACCAACACAAAGTGGCACATAATTGTGAAGTGGAAGGAAAATGATAAATGGTTTTCCACATTTTTTACAAATAAATCTGTGAAAAGTGTGGCGTGCATTTGTATTCAGCCCCCCCCTGAGTCAATCCTTTGTAGAACCACCTTTCACTGCAATTACAGCTGCAAGTCTTTTTGGGGATGTCTCTACCAGCTTTGCACATCTAGGAAGGACATTTTACTCATTCTTCTTTGCAAAATAGCTTAAGCTCTGTCAGATTGGATGGAGAGCGTCTGTGAACAGCAATTTTTAAGTCTTGCCAAAGATTCTCGATTGGATTTGGGTCTGGCCTTTGACTGGGCTATTCTAACACATGAATATGCTTTGATCCAAACCATTCCATTGTAACTTTGCTGTATGTTTAGGGTTGTTGTCCTACGGGAAGGTGAACCCCCGCCCCAGTCTCAAGTCTTTTGTAGACTCTAACAGGTTTTCTTCTAAGATTGCCCTGTATTTGGCTCCATCCATCTTCCCATCAACTCTGACAAGCTTTCCTGTCCCTGCTGAAGAAAAGCTTCCCCACAACATGATGCTGCCACCACCATGTTTCACAGTGGGGATGGTGTTTTCAGGGTGATGTGCGGTGTTAGTTTTCCGTCACACATAGCGTTTTGCTTTTAGGCCAAAACTGTCAATTTTGGTCTCATCTGACCAGAGCACCCTCTACATGTTTTCTGTGTCCCATACGTAGCTTTTCCCAAATGGGACTTCTTATGGCTTTCTTTCAACAATGGCTGATCAACCTGACCAGATTTGTGGAGGGCACAACTAATAGTTGTCCTGTGGACAGATTCTCCCACCTGAGCTGTGGATCTCTGCAGCTTCTCCAGGTGGACTGCCATGTCTTGGTAGGTTTGCAGTTGTGCCATAATCTTTCCATTTTCGGATGATGGATTGAACAAAGCTCTGGGAGATGTTCAAAGCTTGGGATATTTTTTTATAACCTAACCCTGCTTTAAATTTCTCCATACCTTTATCCTTGACCGGTCTGGTGTGTTCCTCGGCCTTCATGATGTTTGTTCACTAAGGTTCTCTAACAAACCTCTGAGGGCTTCACAGAACAGCTGTATTTATGCTGAGATTAAATTACACACAGGAGGACTCTATTTACTAATTAGGTGACTTCTGAAGGCAATTGGTTCCACTAGATTTTAGTTAGGGGTATAAGAGTAAATGGGGCTGAATACAAATGCACCCCACACTTTTCACAGATTTATTTATAAACAATTTGGAAAACCATTTATCACTTTACTTGCAATTCACAATTATGTGCCACTTTGTGTTGCTCTATCACATAAATTCCCAATAAAATAATTTACATATTTGGTTGTAACATGACAAAACGTGGAAAATTTCAAGGGTTATGAATACTTTTTCAAGACACTGTATAATAAAATGTGATGGGCATGATCTTCTAGATACAAACAATTGCAAAGCCACACACTGCTTTCTTTTGAACCAGCAGCTTACAAAGACACTTCGCCTTATCCTCCTTTGATCATTTCACACTTTACTGGGGTTTAGTCATACTGTGCAGCTTGGCAATTGTTTACGTTTTTGAGATAATAGGATTTTGTTGGAACCTAGAGTGGGATTTTCACTGGCAGCTGTAGAGAAAAGCACAGGATCTGGAGGGGCGATTGGGATCGCTCGGTGGACCGAGTATGTTCTACACTGGATTACCACTTTGCTGTATACACAGAGAACTCCAACTCATTGATGTGTGAAGGAAATACCTTTTTATGTGTGTTCTGTGGAATAGTAGAAGAGGCTGCGTTGCGTTTCAAGCCTGTTGCAGGGAGGGAGGGATGTCTGTGTCTTTTATACTAACCATTGCACACAATGCAGTTTAACTCTCTTATCCCTCCTCCTTTATGAAACTGCTGTGATTATTAGCGGACTGGAGCAAATCAGATCATTTGAGGTGCATCACTGTTACCCCAAGATTGTCTTCTTTACCCAGTCTACCGATACTCAGGGATTTGTACATTTGCATACCTTGGAATCTGATATATGATCTGAGCAGGTTCTTCTGCTGCTCATGACCAAAAAGGAATTAGTAGACGCATAACTTGATCTTCTGAAAGTTGCCTGCTAAGTTTTCTGTATTCTGTAGTACGTCTGGTATTTTGTGACACCTAGGGGTTTATTTACTAAAGCTTGAAAGTGCAACATTTGGTGCAGCTTCACACAGAAAGGTTTTATTGTCAAAGCTTGGTTGAACAAGCTGAGGTTAGAAGCTGATTGGCTAGCATGCACAGCTGCACTGGTTTTTGCACTCTCCAACTTTAGTAAATCAACCCCCTAGTGTTCAGGTTAAGGTATAACAGCGCAGAAATCATTCCTTCTCTGAGGCCACAGCAGTGCATGGTGGGATCTGTCATCAGTGCTGCATTTTATTTATTTTGTGCTGATGTATTGTCAGTGAATTTGAATGTTGTATTCGTTTTATACAGAGGAACGCAATCCGTACAAAGAAGTTTACACAGAAATGTGGGTGGAACCTGAAGCTGCAGCTTATGCCCCTCCTCCTCCTCCTGCCAAGAAACCTCGTAAAAGCACAGTGGAGAAGCCGAAAGTGAAAGAGATCATTGATGAGCGCACGCGAGGTATGTCCTGATGACCGCAGGCGATGGTTCCATGCCTAAGTTACAGCACTGCATTATGATTCATCGAGCTGTGACATCACATTGGGTATGCTAAAAACACCATGTATTACTATGGTTTGAGAAGCCATTGACCCTTTGAACATGTAAATTCAGTGCACAGGATAATGGTAAGTGTTTAATATTTTAAAGCAGAGTTCCACCCAAAAGTGGAACTCCCACTTTAAGGCCTCCTCCCCGCCTCCTGTTTGTGAAACTGAGCTTTTGGGGAGGAGGGGAGAGCAGGTACCCGATTTTGACAGGTACCCGTGCTCCCACTTCCGTTCTGGTTGCCTTAGGCGATGGAAGCAGAAGTTCTCCCTCCCAAAGTCTTCTGAGACACGACAGGACCTGTCACAGAGCGTAGCACTGCTTGTGCATGCACTGTGGGCACCCGACACCCATCGCCGTGGGAGAACACAGCGCAAGTGAGTGCACCACTGGACCGTAGGACAGGTGAGTGGCTGTTAATTTAAAGCCAACAGCTACACTTTTTGTTACTGCTGACTTTTAATAAACCAAAATATGACACAAACTCCACTTTAATATTACTTGGCTTTATAAAGCGCCCTCTCTTTAAGCGAAGACGATCCTGTGTCCTGCACTGGGCTGCTGAGAACGGTGGTCTAATGTGCCCCGGTATTATCACAATTTATTACATTAATCAAATCTACATATTAGGGATTAGGGGTTGGCACATCTTTCTTGCAGCACTCTGGTTTCCTCCCACACTTCAAAGACTTGAAGATAAATTAATTAGCTCCTGCCTAAATTGGCCCTACTATGTACATGTGATATAGGGACCTTAGCATAGGCGTGCGCAGCGGAGGTGCCGGGTATACCTGGGCACACTCTAATCACCCTATGCACTAGCACCATCCAGTGTATAGAAGTATGTGGAACAAATGGGACCAGAGGGAAAGGGGTACCCTGTCACGCACTACATACCCAGGGTAATCCATATCTGCAGGTAATCCATATCTCTCTTTCCCCCCCTCACCCTCTCTCTCTCTCCCTCTCTTACTGGCCTCACCCTCCCCTCTCTCTTACCCCCCCATCTCTCTTACCCCCCCTCACCCTCTCCTCTCTCTTACCCCCTCATCCTCCCCTCTCTCTTACCCCCCCCCCACCCTCTCTCTATCTTACCCCACTCACCCTCCCCTCTCTCTTACCCCCTCTCGCCCTTCCCTATCTCTTACCCCCCTCACCCTCCCCTCTCTCTTACCCCCTCTCTCTTATCCCCCTCTCTCTCTCTTACCCCCCCCTCCCCTCTCTCTTACCCCCCCTCTCCCTCCCCTCTCTCTTACC
>BLSH010502868.1:228856-239218 GCA_018402905.1 Glandirana rugosa
AAAAAAACAGGGATATGGGGTGTTTCGTTCGGGAATTGGGGGGGTGTGTGTGTGTGTGTGTGACGTCGGGGAGTTACCCGTACTGAAAACTAATACCCCCCCCCGTTGTAAAGTAAGAACCTGGGTCCGTCGTGTTATAGAACCCGGTCGGGACGTCCTCCTGGTAAGACGAACATAAAACCCCACAAAGTCAAGAAGAGCTGCGTCTGTCAGTGAACTCGGAGAAAAGGATTTTACGGTAAGTTATAATAAAATCCCTTTTTTTGATGCCCTCCCGCTCCCTAGAACCACTGTCACGGCAGTCTTGGGCTTTTTACATTACCATTTAAATGTAAGCTCTGGGCCAAAATCAAATGAACAGTATTTATCACCACACCCTGCAGGGCTGGCCCAAGATATTGTGCTGCCTGGGTCCAAGAATGAAATGTTGCCCCCCCCCATAATCAAAAGTCATGCCCATTGAGGGGCTGCAGTGTGTGTGTGTGTGTGTGGGGGGGTTAAGGGCTTGCTTTGTGGGGTATAGGGACAAAAAAAACCAAACGGTAATAACTTTATTAGATACAGAATTCCGAAAATATTATATATACTGTTATCTTCTTCCATAATTCACCACCAGGCCAGTCCACCAAACACCCAGAGTCTGTCCTCAGTCCTCCTGTCATTCTTGTGTCTGCCACTGCCCTAGAAGATCCAGCCTGCCCTGCGTGAGATGGAGTGTGCTGTCTGACGTCATTGCACACACCACGATCACGAGGGATGTTCCCTGGAGGAGACGCTCTGACTCATCAGTTTGCACTATGGGGGGCAGTATGAGATGGGGAAATGCCGCCTGTAACGCGATGCAAACTGATGGCACACAAAACTGCTGGCAAAAAAATCTTGGGTGGCAATTTGCTGCCCCTCTCAAAGTTCTGCCTGGGTCCAATGGACCCAGCGGGACCCTTGGTAGGGCCAGCCCTGCCTGCAAGGAAATATAGACTTTGCTGCACAGCATCTCCCAGCGCGTCCCTCGGATTCACCTGAACTGGCAGCAGCTGGCAAAAATTATAAGGCGAGATCATGATCAGGAATCATAGTCAGGGGCAAGCCAAGTCCTCAACAATAACCATTAACTGGAATTGAAGATCAGGGACCTTGGAACTGGAGTCAGAGAATGTGGATTTTGCTAAAGCAATAACAAAATTGCACGGAGCAAGCCTAAGGCAGAATTCATTTCCCCACTAAAAAAATGATATTGAGCCCAAGGAGCTTCTAACCATAATGTGCTAGTAGGCACAGCATATTAGCACGTTATAGCAGACTCGCCTGGCTAGTGATTCCCTCCAGTGCTGCGCTATCAGTGCTGCCGTTAGTCACTGGCGCTACTCCCAGTGTTCCATATGGATTCAGATTCTTCAACTGCGATTACATATTCCTGCGTATGTGTACATTATATAAATAAAGATAGTTGCGCTAAAGTGCATATAATACAATAAATAAAAAATCAATAAAGTCCATAAATGTTGATAGTGAAACACACAAGATAAAAAAGAGTGTCAAAGTCCAAATGAAGTGAAATGACCTAGATGTTCTAGGTAGTGAATGTGTCCATAAAGAATCCAAATCATCTGAGTAAAAATCTTGTGACTTAGAAGCTCAGAGGGTATCCCACGTTGAAATAGAACTGGACTTTGACACTCTTTTTTATCTTTTGTGTTTCACTATCAACATTTATGGACTTTATTATAGTATATGCACTTTAGCGCAACTATCTTTATTTACATACTGTTTCTGTGTTATTATCGCACAGTTTGTTGCTGCTGCACTAGGACACTTTAGCGCAATACTGTTTTTTTATTTAATTGTATGTGTACATTGTCATGGCACTGAGCTGCACTATAAATGTATGCTGTACTACACATGCACAGTTGAGTGTACACAGAGGCAGGGAGAAGGGTTTATGACAAAAGAGACCAGTACGGTCTCTTCTATCATAAAAATCCTATGTGTACCCGAAGCCATGCTTTTGACCTTGTGCCTGCATGTTGTTTACCACGCTGCGGCTACAACATGTCTTATTCTGGATACTGGGGGTACAGTCCCACTGTAGCAGGTTCCCCCAGCACCCTTTCCACTAACAAGTCGGAGACTGCTTGCAGTGCATGACTCATTGGCTATTCATGAAGCTTAAAATCATGACTCTTTGGCTTTGTCAGATGTGGCTCATGTTCAGTTAAGGTTTTTACCACTGTCACACAGGACTTTGAGACCCAAGTTACCCAGTTGTGTTTGGACTCCAATTGCAGAGGCCACAAGTGAGCTACTGCTCCCTCTCTTACAGATTATATATCCCACTTACCTGTGGCCTTAGTAGTTTCTGATCCCTCAGGTATGGAGGCGCTGGGCACTCCTTTCTTCTCATGTTCTCAAGAATCCTCATGATGGTTGGAGGGGGGGGGGGGGGGCACTTTATCAGTGCAAGGGACTTGGTTGTTGGTGGAAAAAACAACATTTTGGAGCTTTGGGTGATGTGGCGCACATTCAGTACAAGTACTGGACAAACCTGTTGGATGCCTATCCGATTCAAATCCAGTTGGGCATTGCCACTGTAGTGGCATCAATCAACTCGGAGGAATAAAAAGTCTGGCTGTGCCAAGAGAGGTAGAGAGTACCCTGTCTTGGGCAGAACTTCAGGGC
Source organism: Glandirana rugosa (assembly GCA_018402905.1). NCBI lineage: Eukaryota > Metazoa > Chordata > Amphibia > Anura > Ranidae > Glandirana > Glandirana rugosa. The sequence goes on from BLSH010502868.1 coordinate 231,533, forward strand.
CCAGCTTTGTCAGCTTTTTACATTCACAGAAGATTTTATTGACAAATCAGCATTACAAGGCATCAACTTTCAGTTGTTCAGTAAAGTACATAGCCGGGTACAAGAAAGTTACGTATTCACATGGGAAGATAACGTGTATATGATATTGTTAGTGTAATCCACATAATAAAGTATCATTACTACATTAACTTCTTTGTGTTACATTCCAGTCCATTCTGCGATAGATCTACTGAAATACTAGAGCCGGGTGTCCCTGGTGGGGGGGGGGGGGGGGGCGGGAAGGCACCCAGGGGGAGTGTGTGTGTGTGGGGGGGGGGGGGGTGGACGTAGAGACCCGTACACCAACCTATGCAGTAAAACTTAATGTTAAGCCCTGGACCATCTGGACCATATTTTTTGGGACACTGCCGGCTTTCGTAAGTGAGTTTTTATAAGGGTAACTGCCTTCTTCCAAGTTTCACAAGTAGGGGGATCAGCCGATTTCCACCACAGCATTATCACCCCTCTCTGTGTGTCACAGAGATCACTCAATGTACCAGCCATGTCCTCCCAATATGAGAGCTAAGTTTGGAGCAGGCCCACACCATGTGCCCGCTTCGGTCCTACATCAAATTCCGTCCCTACCAGGGTACATTTGGGACAGTCTCTGTGGAGTGCCCTATGCAAGAATTTAAGCTGAATAAATCGATCTTAGGCCGCTATCATTGAGGGAATAAAGGTTGAGACACAGTTCTCCCACTCCTCCTCCCCAAGATCCGGAATGTCCACCCGCCACCTCTCCCTAGAGAGTGGGGTCTTAATGTCGTGGGCCACAGTCAGATAGAGAGAGGGGATTCCCCATCACCCCGGAGGTTAGCTTTTTACATTCTTGGCATAGATCATTGGCCAGTAGATTTCCACAGCTGGCAGCCTCTGGACCCAGTAGAGTGGTCCCATCACCCAGAACAGAAGTATTCCAGGACCTGTGTGGCAGGTGGAGGAGGACTCCAGATGTGGACCTCCTGGCCTCCAGGTTCATCAATAAACTGGACAGGAGATATAGAGGTTGATTTACTAGAGGCAAATATACAGTGCACTGCAAGTGCAGTTGCTCTAAATCTGAGGGGAAGCTCTGAAATGAGGTGAAGCTCTGCTGATTTCTATCACCCAATCATGTGCATTTAAAAATGCCGTTTTATTTTTTTAATTTTCTTTGTACGTGATTTGGTATTCTTTGCAAAGTGAAGCTTTACCTCATTTACTAATCTCTGCAGCAAGTGTACTTGTAATACACAGTATATTTGCCTTTAATAAGTCAACCACATAGAGTATTCCTGTGATCCTCATTGCTCCAGATTGACCCAAGCGGCTGTGGTAAGCCAACATAGTACAACTTTTCACAGAAACACTGTGTGGCCCATTTACCAGTGTGCTTCTCGGCTTGCGGGATTTAATGGCATGGCTGTTGAAGGTCAGATTCTAAGGGATAGGGGGCATCTCTTAGACTGTGATCCCTACGATGCTCAAGGCTAGGAAGTCTACTTCTGATAGTCTACCATCAGCTGTGAAACATGCTTGGTGAGCATCTGAGGGCTTTCGCCCCAAGGTTTTATCTGTGGGACAGATCCTCTCTTATTTGCACTTGGACCTAAGGCAACATTTGACTATTAGTACCATCAATGCCCGTTTTTCCCCCTTTAATTCTATTTCAGAGGCCATTGGCTTCCCACTACCTGATTAAGACCTGTGTGCAGAGGGTCTCCTGTTTGATCCCTTTTGACTGCATAGAATATACTGCTTGTTCATTTGGCACTTAAAGTGATTCTAAAGGTTTCCCTTTTTTTTAAAGCAATAACAAACATTTTTTTTCTTACCTGCTCTGTGCAATGGTTTTGAACAAAGCAGTCCCAATCCTCTTTTTCTTGTTCCCCTGCTGGCGCTCCTGTCATTTAATTCCATATTTGGCAATACCAGGTATCTTCTTCGTCCTGGCAGCTGAATGGATCGGCAATGGAGAGAAAAAAAGTTAAGTGTATGTATGCTACTGTGATAGGGGGGCAATGAAGATACTATTTACTGTAAAAGCAAGGGAATAGTCTTGCACCGGAGCTGTTCTTGCAGTTACAGTGGAATATTTTGAAAAAGATTGGATGTTCTCTTGAACAAACAAAAGATAAAGGGTTACCTACATTTCTAAACGTAAGCAGATTGTTAGTACAGAAATGTATCTTATTATATGGGGAGTTCAGGAAGAGATTTTATACTAGTTGCAGTAAATTTAAGAAAGCTTTATAAAATGTTTTTTGACTTCCTCTGGCCCACCTACCCAAATTGTTCTAAAGGATGCTGCGCTTATTTAACCACTTCAATACCAGACACTTTTATCCCCTTCCTGCCCAGGCCAGCTTTCAGCGCTGTCACACTTCGAATGACAATTGCACGTTCATGCAACACTGTACCATATGAATTTTTTATAATTTTCTTTTTTACACAATAGAGCTTTCTTTCGGTGGTATTTAATCATCACTGTTTTTTTTTATTATTTGCTAAATAAGACTGAAAAGTTTTAAAACAAAACATATGCAAATAAATAATTGTTCTTCATAAATTTAGGCCAAAATGTATACTGCTACATTTCTTTTGTGAAAATGACCCAAATCAGTGTATATTATTTAGTCCATAGGAAAGTTATACTGTAGAGTCCACAAACCATGGTATATATATCTGAAAATTGATAAATTCTGATGTACTGATGGCCTATCTCATTTTTTGAGGACCAAAAAAGTCCAGGACAGTGCAGATACCCCCCAAATGACCCATTTTTGGAAAGTAGACAGTCCAAGGTATTTAATAAGAGGCATGGCGAGTTTTTTGAAGATTGAAGTTGTCAGAAGTTTTTCTCTACAATTTTTTAAAATGTTTTACATACTGTCACCAGTGCAGTACAGCATCATCATGTGTGGCGGTGTTCAGAGTAAACAAAAACATTTACTAATTCTTTTAAAATTTTACATTTTTTTCTTATTTTTTTTACTACCGGTACATTATTTTGCTTTTTTTTTATTTTATTTCTTTTACATTTTTTTTTTTAATACAGTGACCAGAGCAATACAGTCTTACTATAGTAACAATGTACTACTTTGGGGAAGTGCGTATAACTGTGAATTTTACAGTCATAAGCAACCATTTTTTTCTGAATGAAAACTATTCATTTAGTATTTACTATTGCGATTAGCTGTGATTGGCTACAGCTAATCACACGATTGATTGCTTACAACTGTGAATTTTACATTTTTTAAGCAACCATTTTTTCTGAATGAAAACTATTCATTCGGTGTTTACTATTGTGATTAGCTATGATTGGCCACAGCTAATCACATGGTATGGGCTGTGATTGGTCTTGTCTGTACCATGTGATCACTGTGACCAATCGCAGAACTTATCAGTACACAAAGAAAGGCATGAATCAAAGCCTTTCATTGTGTACAATTGTCGTGATCTGCTGTGATTGGCCACAACAATCACATGGTACTGGCAGCCGCCCGGTACAATGACCTATCATTGACTGTGTCCGGTGGACAATGCAGGTGCCAGATCACGCCTGTGCGTGGCCCGATCCTGGGAGGACCCTCCCCCCAGGGTAATAAGGCTCCCACCCGGCTATCATATTACAATAGGCCGGGTGGAAAGGGGTTAACTTAATGGATGTGCTTTCCTGTCAGCCCACCTATGTTCTATGTTACACCTTTGTACACATATATAATGAAGAAGTATTTCTGTATTGTGTATTTGCAGATATCTGCATATCCTGTGGCAGTCTGAATGTTACCCTAGAACACCCGCTATTTATTGGAGGAATGTGCCAAAACTGCAAGGTAACCAGACGGTGCTGAACTTCGAAACCATATAAAAATGAAACCCGAATAAAGAGACCCGGTCAACCTGTCTGTAAAGCCCACAATGACCAATTTATGCACACCTCTCCAGCAGCCCCCTACACTCTTTCCTCTGGGCCCACTGCTGCAAAATATCTGGTGTTTCTGGGTATGGTTGAGCATGGGACCTCCTCCCTTGATGTAGTGCTCAAGACTAGCTGCCAATCACTGGGCCCAAGCACTATCATGTGATAGAGAGGGTGATGTCACTGCTGCCTTTTCTGCTGTGACACTTGATGGTTTGGTGGTGGCTGTGACAAAGGAAGGAGTGATGGGGGAGTACTGGAGACAGAGGTATAAAGTGGTCAGAGGTGAGCTTTACAGAGACACTGTCGCTTTGTTGTGAATTCTTTTAGGCTCCGTACACACCATGGCGTTCTGGAACTTCTTTTGGGCGACAGGCATCCCGCGATTCTGTTTGCGTGATTTTAGCGCAATTCGTCGGGCGACAATCGTGGCAAAATCGTGCCATTGAAAGTAATGGGGATCACAAGCGCATCCCACGTTTTGCTGTGATTTGAAATTGCGGGCAGAATCACGCTGTTTCCACCCGCGATCTAAAACGCCATGGTGTAAACGGAGCTTGAAACTATATAATTCACAAAAGTGTCCGGGCTTAGTCTGAAAAGGCTATTGTAATATGTGCCATTAGCTGTTTACCTGGAGTTCAGCTTTAATTTGGGGCTTACAGAATTTTCTTGCAGAGAGAAGAGCGCCTCCACTGGCTGCAGAATATCATTAGATATAGAGCACTGTGTCTTCTGCCTTTTCACCGAATTGGCCAATAGCCAACCACGTCCTGTCTGCTATTATAGCTGTTCTTTTTATCTTGCAGAACTGCTTTCTAGAGTGCGCATATCAGTATGATGATGACGGGTACCAGTCCTACTGCACCATCTGCTGTGGAGGGCGGGAGGTGCTCATGTGTGGGAACAATAACTGCTGCAGGTGAGTGTCCCCATTTCTTAGAACATTATTCGGATGATTGCCAGTGCAGTTCAGCTGCTCTTTCAGTAGGTCATAAAGATTTGTTTTGATTTTGAATGATAGAGTGAAATTTCGTGAGCGCCAGACATATTAATAGGAACAGTACTGCCATCTAAAGGATGATTCTATTTTAATTCCCCTCTCTGACTTTTTTTATGAGAATATCAATGATTGATTTAAAAGCAACAAAAGAGAAGCAGCGCCAATCTGAGTGTAGTATTGGGTAAAATGTAACACTTTAATAGTGGTTGCACTCACAAGAAAGTAGAGTTGCAAGCCAGGCCCCCTGTCGGTTCCTCCATCACACTGGTGACGCTCGATCATTCCGCTGCCCACTACCCTGGAGCTCCAGAAGCCATCAGCGCTGCCGGCAACGCGTCGACACCGCAGATCCCTGCTTCCTGGATGGGCGCAGGTGACGTGGCTATAACTACATGCTGTTTCAACTCCACTTTCTTGTGAGTGCAACCACTATTAAAGTGTTAAATTTTACCCAATACCAGGCTCAGATTGGCGCTGCTTCTCTCTTGTTGCCTTTACCTCCACAGAGCTGCTTCTTACTCTGACCAGCTGGCTGCCTCTCTTTATTGTGGCGCTAGTCTTTCCAGTTACCCTCATAGCGCTGGCACGCCCTCAATGATTGGACACTTCTTCCATCGGAGAGATTTCTGCACTAAATTTGACCAATGCAACTGAATGGGACCGCACAGGTGAAGGGTTTATGGCAGCCTTTCTCAACCTTTTCAACAGACCTTTCCGGTCTCGGGGAACCCCTATTAAAAATTACTATAGCTACAACTCATGACACATTAGTGGGAAGAATGCTTCTTATATTTGTGATCATTATGAAGAATTACCCCCTTACAGAGAGCTAAAAAGTCCAATGGTGTCAGTGGGAACTTATCCAAGAAGCAGAAATTGCTTACTGCTCAAGGAACCCCTAGCAACCTCTGGAGGAACCCTGAGGTTCCATGAAACCCTGGTTGAGAAACCGTGGTTTATGGGGTTAAAGAAGGAGGTGTGGAGGTAATACAGTGCCTCCTCACCACCTGTCACATGCTATTCGAAAAGTGTTCCAAACATGGATCGCTCTTCAGAGAGCAAATCTAGAGTGAACGAGCCCTAACAACGATTTTTAACAGAATAGGGAGATCCTAAAATTTCTGCCAGGTTTCCCTGACCTTACAGAAGATATAACTCTTTCCCACCAAGGGCCTATTCACACCATAACACAGTGCACTGCAATGCACTTATGTTAGTGCGTTGAGGCGCATTGCATTAGGCAGCCCCCTTAGAATGAAGGGGCTGCTGATGCAAAGCAAAAATATTCTGCACACATTTTTCATCATGCTGCAACACATAGTTTGATTTACTAAAGAACTCCACCTTTCAAAATACTTTACATAGTTAGTTTGGGCCAAGCTGGCCCAAACAAACTATCTCCCTCACTAACCTGTGAGGCCGCTGGATGTGTGGTATAAACTGTATGTAGCTCAGGCTACATACAGAAAACCACACTCTGTTCCAGGTGCAAGCCGAGACTTCTTATCTCATACCCAGAACACAGGAGAGTCTACAGCAGCGGCGCTCAGCCACTCAGAGTAAGCAATGTATTCTATCAATGAATACAACGTTTCCTCTAATTGGCCGAGTCAGAGGTTGTGACATCATCAGCCCACCTCTTCAACTCAGCCAATTAGAGGAAGCTTTGTATTCATTAATAGAATACATTACTTGCTCTGAGTGACTGAGCGCCGCTGCTGTAGACTCTCCTGTGTTCTGGGTATGAGACAGGAAGTCTCGGCATCACCCAGAACACAGTGCGGTATGCTGTATCTAGCCGCAGCTACATCCAGTTTATACTGCACATCCATTTATTTTTATGTTGTTTGTATTTAGGTTGTATATTCACCTTTTAAGTCGTTGTCAACCCGTGACAACCACTTTAACCTACAGGTAAGCCTATAATAAGGCTTACCTGTAGGTGCCCTGCATATTTCCCAAACTTGCACGGTTCAGGAGATATGCAGTGTTCTAGATGTACCAACGTAATTTTGGCACATGTGCAGTGAAGAAATGGCCTCCGTGCTATTTCTTCTGTGATCGTGCCGTGACTGGCGCCTCCCGCGTGCATGCGCGGGAGTGACGTCACGCGACTCCGGCCAGTCACAGAGCCAAAGATCGCGGCCCTGGAAGGAAGAGGGGCTGAAGATGGACACGGCCTGCACAGGGGACATCGCTGGCTTCGTTAGCATAGTAGCCCATTATGTTTCTACTTTGCAGGGGAATATAGAGGAAGTAAACCCCATCAGGGTTTACTTCCTCTTTAAGTGCCAGCTGCATTCATATGATTAGCGCTCGCTTTTTTTATGATTATTCTGTAATTTACCTATGCAAAGAAGTAACAGGCTTACATAGCCCCCCACCCTTATGCTGAGAAGGCATAAATATGTTGCCAGCTCTTTGAGACAAACTTGTTCCAAATGCAAAGCTTTTTATTCTTGTATGATTGGTTGCATACAAAAGCAACGTTTTGGGACCATGTAAGGATCCTTCTTTTAGGCATGCCATTCTCACACATGCCTGAGGAAGGGTTTTTATTTTTTTAATCAAAAGCAAAGTTTTATTGAGCATAAAGTAAAATGAGACATACAAATATAAAGTGTAACAGGCACTATTCGTAAGGCGCTGGCGTCATATTTCATCCACGTTGTACACCGTGACCAGTCGCTAGTTGTTTTGCAGCACCTTTCTTTTTTTTTTTTTTTTTTTTTTTTTTTTTTTA
>BLSH010502868.1:239228-249885 GCA_018402905.1 Glandirana rugosa
GTTGGGGTTACACAGTATAAACCAATAACAGTGTTGGAAGTGAACATAATATCATCTTTTTGACTTATTTTGGTGACTTTCATTTTTTTTTCTTTCCACGACGTTTTGTTGATCACTGACCAGTGCCACATGTTGCACCTACTTTATACTGCGGTCGCGGAATGATTATCACGGACAACGTGAAATATAAACATACAGAGAAAAATGAAATACAAGTTATTTTGAAACGAAATTTTTTTTTTTGGGAAGGAGTCCGTACACACTCTTACCGTACGGATTTCTTCCTAGGGATGCACCAGGGTTTTGCAACGAAAACATACGTTGGTTAGTATGTTCTTATTTCTCGAAACGTAAACCTTGTTCAAACAGAGTTTCTCGACCGTTGTTTGTTTTGCAGCACCTTTCTTTTTTTTTACTTTCAGTGGTTTTATTCAGTTTTTCTACTATAATACAAGTGAAGGTTGTGACAATAACCAAATATGACACATTGGGGTTGAGTTACTAAAACTGGAGCACTCAGAATCTGGTGCAGCTGTGCATGGTAGCCAATCAGCTTCTAACTTCAGCTCATTCAATTAAGCTTTGATAAAAAAGAAAAAAACTGGAAGCTGATTGGTTTCTTTGCAGAGCTACTCCGGATTTTGTACTCTTCAGTTTTAGTAAATCAACCCCAGTATAACCAAAAGATTTCTGGGATGCATTGCTAAGGCAGCTATACAGGTTTTGTTCACCTCAATGGAAGCATGATTGTAACAAGAGAAACCAAGGCAAGAATTGAGATAGGCCGGAGCACCTAGTAGAGAATAAAGGAAAATCAGAAGAAAAAGACCAGTAAGAAGAAGAATTTGCTATGTCCTGTCATGGAGCAGGAAAGAAATCTTTGCAGCTCCCTTTTAATCACATGGTTGATTTCAGTACGGTGCGTGAGCAGAATATTCCACACTTATACACAGAAGAATCCAGGCATTGCCCTATGCTCTCTAGCAGGTGAACAGAATTGCAGGGGAGCAAAGAGAAAATGCATATACTCAATTGCTAATCTGTCAATCACATGGCAATGCATTTAGGCAGCTAGATGTGGTGAAAACGACTTGGTGAGAATCAAACCGAGCATCAGAATGGGGAAGAAAGGGGATTTAAGTGACATTGAATATGGCCTGGTTGTGGTGCCAGACAGGCTGCTCTGATTATTTCAAAACTGCTGCTCTACTGGGATTTTCACGCCCAACCATCTCTAGGATTTACAGAGAATGGTCCGAGAAAGACAAAATATCCAGTGAGCGGCAGTTGTGTGGAGGAAAATGCCTTGTTAATGTCAGTAGAATGGGCAGACTGGTTCGAGAAAGGCAACAGTAACTCTAATAATCACTTGTTACAACCAAGGTATGCAGAATACCATCTCTGAATTGAAGCAGATAGGCTACAGCAGCAGAAGACCACACCGTTTGCCACTCCTGTCAACTAAGAACAGAAAACTGAGGCTAAAATTCACACAGGATCACCAAAATTGGACAATAGAAGATTGGATAAACGTTGTCTGGTCTGATGAGTCTCAATTTCAGCTGTGACATTCAGATGGTGGGGTCAGAATTTGGCATAAAAAACATGAAAGCATGGATCCATCCTGCCTCTTGCCAATGGTTCAAGCTGGTGGTGTAATGGTGTGGGGGATATTTTCTTGGCACACTTTGAGCCCCTTAGTACCAACTGATCATAGTTTAAACACCACAAACTACCTGAGTATTGTTGCTGACCATGTCCATCCCTTTATGACTGCAGTGTCCCCATCTTCTGATGGCTACTTCCAGCAGGATAATTCACCATGTCACAAAGCTCAAATCATCTCACCACTGGTTTCTTGAACATAATGAGATCCCTTTACTCCAATGGCCTCCACACTCACCAGATCTCAATCCAATAGAGCACCTTTGGGATGTGGTGGAGTGGGAGATTCACATCATGGATGTGCAGCTGACAAATCTTCAGGAACTGTGTGCTGCCATCATGTCACTATGGAGTAAAATCTCTGAGGAATGTTTCCAACACCTTGTTGAATCTGTGCCATGAAGGCCGTTCTGAAGGCAAATGGGGGTCCAAGCCCGTACTAGCAAGGTGTACCTAATAAAGTAGCTGGTGAGCGTATAAGCAAGGAGTGGGAAGCCAATAAGGCGGAACTTTTAATAACTTTACAAGTTTGCAATTCCTGGCATGTGAAAATATACTTCAACAGTATCACATTTCAAGAAGGCTCCAGGTTTAAAATAAAAGAATGCACCCCTTGAGCTTAAGTCCAGGAACTTTGCTTACATTGAGAAGATATCTCTGCTGCAGGCGGGACAGAGTATTTCCTTGTTGCCCTCTCCTACCCCAGTAATCAGACTGCAACATTGCACCTTTGTAGCAAGTCACAAAGTGGGAGGCTGGAGCAGAGTCTGATCTGTGTCAAACCAGACATTCTTGAAAACAGCCAAGAACTACATGGGCACAAAAATTGAAATGATTGTGCCATCTCTGAGCCGGTGTTCCGTCAGATTAGGTGACCCATCAGATTTGGTAAGGAAAGTGATGTTCCTTCGTGGCCATCTTGATACACCTCGCAGTCCGCAGAAAGGCTACAGTCAGACATCTTGTTACACCCACCAAAGTCTTGCATTTCATACTTATTTTTACCAGTAAACTGAGCTTATATAGTGAAAGACAGTATTTTGAAATCTGGCAGACAGTTTTGATGTTGAATTTGAAAAACAGTGGTGTTCTGTCAGATTAGTCAACCTGTGAGATCAGGCTTGCCGCTGCCTATAAAATTCAACATCAAAACAGTGTGACGGATTTCTAAATACTGTATTTCACAATATATGCTCAGTTTACTGCTAAAAATAAGTGTGAAATGCAAGACTTGGGGGGGTGTAACAAGGTGTATGCTTGCCGCCTTCTGACTGTATGCTTACTGCGGACAAGTGCGGGGTGTACCAAGATGACCACGACGGAACGTAGCTTCCGTTACCACATCTGACGGGTCACCGATTCTGATGGAACACCAGCATTTCACTTCAGGAAGTAGCAGATGACTAACCCTTGATGATGCCTTAACAAAGATGGTTTTATCTTTATGTAGAAGAAAAGTAAACTGGCATTGTCAGGTAGAGTATTGTGATCCCTGTAAGAGGTAATAAATTAAATTAAAGTGATTGTAAAACTTCGTTTTTTTTTTTAAAAAAGCAAACATGTTATACTTACCTCCTCTGTGCAGTGGTTTTGCACAGAGTGGCCCCGATCCTCCTCTTCTGGGGTCCCCCAGCGGCGCTCCTGGGTCCTCCCCGCATCAAGTGCCCCCAAAGGGAAGCGCTTTCCTGGGGACACTCGTGCGGGCGCACTCCATTTACACAGACAGCAGGACTCGACCCCGGCTCCCGCGTCATTGAATTTTATTGACAGCAATGGGAGCCAATGGCTTTGCTGCTATCAATCTATCCAATCAGGACCCGAGACACCGGCTGGAGCAGGTTTGCTCATCCCAGGAAAGACAGGGTTCAGGTAAGTAAAAGGGGGACTCTGGGGGGCTGCTACACCAAAGGAAGTTTTTTACCTTAATGCATTTTATGCATTAAAGTGGAACTCCACCCAGGTAAAAGTCAGCAGCTGCAAAAAATGTAGCTGCTGACTTTTAACAATCAGACACGCACCTGTCCCTCGCTCCAGCAATGAGGTCGCCTGAGGGCTCGCTCTCCGCCCCCTCCCCTCGGCGGCGCCGACATCATAAGTGTGGGAAAAGCCGGGCAAGCACGAGTCACGTTGCGCCATGTGAATGGTCGGCGTATCTTCTGTGACGTGTCCCAGAAGATCACCGGGAGGGAGGGGGGAAGGTGGACTTCCTTCCAGAGCCACTGCTTCAGGGGAGGAAGGGTCCCTGGTGCCCCCCCCCCCAAATAAAATGACATGCATATCGGGGGTCACCTTACCTTAATGTGGAAGTTCCACTTTTGGGTGGAACTCCGCTTTGAGGTGAAAAACCTCCTTTAGGCTCCATTCACACTAGTGCGTTTTTTTATGCATTTTGCAGCTCGCAGAAATGCAGGGAATTTTTTTAACATGGGTTTGGAAAGGGTCGGGGACTTTTTTGGGCATGCAAGAAAAACGCAAGTGCTGCATTTTTACCGCGATTTGCATTTTAATTCTGCCTATCAACAAAATTTTCTCAAAAAAAAAAAAAATTATAAAAAAATTAATATAAAAAAAAGCAAATTGCGGTAAAAAAAAACACGGAAAGCACAGCAAAAAGCAGTGAAAAAACGCTGAAAAGCAAAATTCATTGATGTGAATCGAGCCTTAGTGTAGCAGCCCCCCGAGGGTTTACAACCCCTTTAACTTGAAAATATCTGATGCTCGGTCTTCTTTAGGTGAATTTGTTGTTTGGTTCAATGGGCAGAGTAAAGGTTTGCTTTAGAGTGTCGTGCAGTGCAGCCTGTCTCAGAGGCTACGAGAAGCATGGAATTGTGTGTAATTCATATTATCTCTGCTGGGACATGGGTAAGTCGTTACTGTCCAGGTAGTGATGTCTTCTCTCCTGCTTCTTCAAGGTGTTTCTGTGTAGAATGTGTGGACCTGCTAGTGGGACCAGGCGCAGCTCAGGCAGCTATCAAAGAAGACCCCTGGAATTGCTACATGTGTGGGCGCACAGGGGTGTACGGGTTACTGCGACGCCGGGACGACTGGCCCAACCGTCTACAGCTCTTCTTCGCCAATAATCACGACCAAGAATTTGTAAGTACCTACCCAGTTATTTATTACAGGTACCCGTAGCACTGTCAATTTATACAGCACTTTATATACATTGTACATTCACATCAGTCCCTGCCCTCTAGGAGCTTACAATCTAAGGTCTTTAACTCACATTCATACATACACATACTAGGGCCAATTTAGACAGGATCCAGTTTGCCTACCACCATGTCTTTGGAGTGTTGGAGGAAACCGGAGTACCCGGAGGAAACCCACACAGGCACAGGGAGAAAATGCAAACTCCAGGCAGGTAGTGTCGTAGTTGGCATTCAAACTGATGACCTTAGTGCTGCTAAGCTGAAGTGCTAGCCACTGTGCTGCCCCGTATAAGGGAGCCCACTACACCTTTTATAAGAAAGCGGAACTCCACCCAAAATATCTTTTGCTTTTAGTTTTGGATAGAGCAGGGAAAGTTTAGGATTCCTTGTCAGGTTGTCATTGCTACCTATGACCCTTCCATGTCAAAGAGGAAGTTCTGTAGTCAAGGTGGGATATTTTTGCCCTCTAATAAAGAAAAAAATGTCTAGAGAACACCTTTATAGGACCAAAAAAAAGGGTCCTGCACCACTTTGGTGCGAATGCAATTTCAGCCATACAGTTTGTATGGCTGAATTTGCATCACACAGATATCACATGTGATCTGAACAGCAATGCGGTGCCAATCACATGCAATGTCTATGATCGCACAAGTGTGAACCCGGCCATCGGATAATGTCTTGAATGATCAACATTCTGAAGTTAAAAGTAGAAGTAAATTTCCATAACTGAATTTTACCTATAGGTAAACCTATAATAAGGCTTACCTATAGTTAGTGTAAATAATTGTTTAGGAATTATTTACTGTACATGCAGCCAAAGACATCACTGGCGCATGTGCTCTAAAGGAACAGCCACTGGGCCATTCGTTCAGAGCCCTGTGCCATAAACGGCAGATCGCGTGCCGGGAGTGACCTCATCCCGGAAGCAAGACAGGTGAAGATGGAAACGCCTGCAGCTCTGACATCTTGCGGCTGGAAGGGCTTCTTTTTTTAGGTAAGTTTAACATAATGTGCTAGTATGCAATGCATACTAGCACATTATAACTTTACCTTGCAGGGAGGGTACAAAAAAAAAATTACGTCCAGTGATTTACAACCACTTTCATTCTTTACAATATTAGTAGTTGTTTATATTTTGGGGTTGATTTACTAAGGGCAAATAGACTGTGCAATTTGCAGGTCCATTTGCACTCTGCAAGTGCAGTTGCTCCAGAGCTTCATTAGACCCCTGTCACAGTGGGGCGGTGCCGGTGTTAGCGGTAAAGCCGCTCGTTTTAGCAGCACTTTACCGCTGTTTAAGTGGCGCTTTTTGGACGCTAGTGGGGTGTTTTTAACCCCCAAGAAGGGGTTAAAAATACCCGTGTTGCGGCGCTTCCAAAGCATTTTTCAGGTGCTTCGGAAGTGCTGCCCATTCATTCCATTCATTCATTCCAATGTATACAGCGCTCCGAACCCGCCCCAAAGATGGTGCCTGCAGGACTTTTTTTGCCGTCCTGCAAGTGCACCGCCCCAGTGTGAAAGCACTTGGGCTTTCACACTCGGGTGGCATGAGAGGCAGTTTACAGGCGCTATTTAGGCCTCATACACATGGGCGTATTGAAAAAATGAGCTGTAACATTGGGACTGACGCCAGGAAAAAATTGGCGTTAAAAAACGTGATTTCATCAGCGTTTTGCATTGGCGTTAAATTTGCATTATTGAACGTCAGCGCTACCTCACGTTTTGTTTGAAAAGACATCCCTCTGCTATCTTTGGACCTAAAAACGCCCGTTAACGTCGCTACGTCGCTAATGTGCGTTAGTGAGCATTTTGCTGGCTCGGTGTCCAAAACGCTCTAGAGCTGCAGCTTCAGAACGTGCTGGCCATGGGTTCTGCTTGCAATTTACAAACGCTGATGCTATCTACAGCTCAAAAACGTCAGCATGTATATGGGGCCATTGAATAACATGGAGATGCGTTTTTAAGTTGCAAAAAACGCTGAAAAACATGGTTGTAAAAATGCCTGTGTATGAGGCCTTATAGTGCTAAAAGGCCTGAAAACTGCCTCAGTGATAAAGGGGTCTTAAGGAGGTGAAGCTTCATTTTGCAAAGAATACCCAATCACATGCAATAAAAAACAGCATTTTTGCTTGCACATGATTGGATGATGGAAGTCAGCAGCTCTGTTCTGGAGAAACTGCACTTGCAAAGTTCACTGTCTATTTGCCTTTAGTAAATCAACTCCATTGTGTCTTTAGAACTCTCATTTTTAATTGTTCCCTTTGACTTTTTTTATAAAGGACCCACCAAAGCTTTATCCTCCGATACCAGCTGACAAGCGGAAGCCTGTCCGCGTACTTTCTTTGTTTGATGGCATTGCTACAGGTGAGTTAACCCCGATCATTTGAAGCATCAGTTTTTCCGGGTCAGGTGGCCCCTCATCATCAACTGCGGCTTGACTTTCATCTATCCAATCTTCTCACTAGGTCTATTGGTGCTAAAGGATCTCGGGATCCAGGTAGATCGGTACATTGCCTCCGAGGTGTGCGAAGACTCTATCACAGTGGGGATGGTGCGACATCAGGGCAAGATAATGTACGTGGGAGATGTACGCAACATCACCCGTAAGCATGTGAGTTACAGCTGCTCAACCTGACATTCGTATCATTTATTTAAGAAATAAAATAATGGGGGCCTTATTTGTAGAATCCAGCAGGTTTTTATTTTCAAAAATGAAGGAGTGGAATGGGAATGTCACTGTTGGATTTGTACCATTCAATAGGTAGGCCATTATGGTTTGGTGTCTTGTTGGGAGAGAAAGAGTAAATGTTTTCAGCTATTTCCTTTTGAGTAATTGGTTTGTCTAAAGATCATTTTTTGTCCTGGGAAAGCTGAGGGAGAGATAGTGAAGTAAAGACGGTATTGAGGTCAGATTTATAGATGAGGAGAATATCAGTATATAGCAGTTCATAAAACAGAGTGAAAAGCTGTATTAATGTCTAGAGCAGCCTTTCTCAACCTTTTCAACACAGAGGAACCCTTGAAATAATTCTCCGGTCTTGGGGAACCCCTGCTAAAAATTAAAAATCTACAACTCATGATACATTAATGTGATGGTCAATGGGAAGAATGCTTCTTACACTTGTGGTCATTGGGAAGAATTACCCCCTTACAGATAGCTAAAAAGATCAATGATGTCATTGGGAATTTATCTGAGAGGTAGAAATTGACCATTGCTCAAGGAACCCCTAGCAACCTCTGGAGGAACCCTAAGGTTCCACGGAACCCTGGTTGAGAAACCCTGGTCTAGAGGCTCAGAGAGAAGAGTCCAATACTGATGAGAAATGTTAGGTATAGAGGAGTCAAGATGTGAGAGGAACGCCAGAGCACTCCTGTGCTCGGCTAAGCAAGCAGATTTTAATACTTTTTTTAAATCATGTCTGCCTCATATAATTACAGTGAGGGATGTGATCCTACAAGGATAATATGGTCATGGGAAGAAGGGTCATTCCTGATTATTTTATGGGGCTGACACCAATCCTATCTCCAAAGCTGAACTTTCGGTACAGCAGGATGTTCTGTATGTTGCAACTAATAAAGTATCCCCTAGTGACCACCTCAAATAGAGGTTTGTAGAATGTGAATTGTGTTCCCAACATGCTTTCATTCATACAATTGGTGTCCTGTAGGTTGTCCATCTCACGAAAACCACGTCCAAAACCTTTTCTGCACTGGAAAAGTTTGAGAGATGTTTTATTTCTTGAAAGGTGACTGTGCTTTTAAGGCTCAGCTCTAACCTAAATAACATTTTTTTTTCATTTTGGAGACAGCGGGGAAAGGAGAGAGCCTTTGTCTGGTTGTTGCTGTCGTCTGTGACCCCTATTGGAGAGATTTCATTCACTTCCTGCCAGGACAGGAAGTGGTGGGAAATCACTGCATACAGAATGTAACAAAACATTTCTTTTACAGAAAAATGTTTGATTTTTCCAGGAAATGCTTTGTCCTGATGACAGTAGTATGATATATATGTGGAATAGAAAATTAACTAAGCTTATCTATGCCATTACATTGGCATAGGAATCTGTCCGAAGTGTCATGCTTCACATTAGCAGATAGACTTAGAGTGGTTGTAAAGGCACAAGTTTTTTTACTTTCATGCATTCTTTGCATAAAGGTAAGAAACCTTCTGTGTGCAGCAGCCCCCCCCTCCCCCCCAATACTTACCTGAGCCCCCTCTCTATCCAGTGATATCCATAAGAGCCTTGCCTCGCCGGGGACTCACGCTCCTAATTGGCTTTTGGCATTGGCTCCCACTACTGTCAATCACAGCCAGTGAACCAATCAGGAGACGGAGGGGGTGTGAATAAACACACAGAGCCACGGGTCGGGAGCGCGCCAACTTGGGTGCCCCCAGAGCCTGCTTGCTGTGGGGGAACCTGGCAGGAGTAAGGAGCCAGGAGCACCGGCGTGGGACCCGAGAAGAGGAGGTATACTGCATGACAAAAACGTGTGCCCCTCTCCAAATGATGGAGTTCAGGTTTTCCAGTGAAGGGTGCAGTTAATGCTACAACCTACAATGACATTTTAGACAATTGTACTCTTCCAACCCTGTGGTAACAGTTTGGGGAAGACCCTTTTATGTTCCAATATGACTGTACCCCCGTGTATAGAGCCTGTTCCATAAAGACGTGGTTTAATGAGTTTGGTGTGAAGGAACCCAAGTGGCCTGAGCTTAACCCTACTGAACAACTGGAATGGAAGTCAGGTCTTCTCATTAGTACTTGACCTCACAAATGCTCTTTTGCCTAAACAGGCACAAACTCCAATAGACACACTCTAAACCCTTCCCAGAAGAGTGGAGGCTGGTATAGCTATAAAGTGTATGGGGGTTTGGATTGGAATGTCCACCAAACTAAGACCCCTTTCACACCAAGGCGTTTTTTCAGGCGCTTTTGCACTTAAAATAGCAACTAAAACGTGCCTGAAAAACTCCCCCCAATACACCCCAGTTTGAAAGCCTGAGTGCTTTCACACTGGGACGGTGCGCTTGCGGGACGGTAAATAAGTCCTGCAAGCCGCAGTTTTACAGCGGTGTGTGAGTGGTGTATTCCACACTACTAAACCGCCCTTACCCATTGAAAACAAGGGGGCAGCGCAGAACACCGCTTCGGGAGCGCCGCAAACCAGCACTTTTAACCCCTGTTTAACCCCTTGTGGGGGAGTTAAAAGCGCACCGCCGCTGCCCAAATAGCGGCGCCATAGTGCCGCAAATTAGCGGTGTTTTACCACTAACGCTTGGACGGCCCCGGTTTGAAAGGAGCCTTATAGAGGTGTGATGGTCAAGTGTCCACAGACGTTTGCCTATGTGTTTGTCTTGATATCTTTGTGTGCTCTGCAGGGATTATCCTTCACCTGGTATTAATTCTTTCTCTCTTTCTGTCTCCAGATTCAGGAATGGGGTCCATTTGACTTAGTGATTGGGGGAAGCCCATGTAACGATCTTTCCATCGTGAACCCAGCTCGGAAAGGTCTGTTCGGTATGTTGTGCTCAGTGCTGCTGAGAGAGGGGTATAGGTTAGAGATTGAGCAATACAAGGGGCGTTACCTTCTATGGCAAAAGACAATGGGGTTGATTTTCTAAAACTGGAAATTGCAAAATCTGGTGCAGTTGTGCATGCTAGTCAATCAGCTTCTAGCTTCAGCTTGTTCAATTAAGCTTTGAAAAAATAAACTAAAAGCTGATTGATTTCTATGCTGAGCTGCACCAGACTATGCACACTCCAATTTTAGTAAATCAACCCCAATACAAGTATGTAAATCTTTACAGAATCTCTGCAATTAATCAAGTGAATTCACCACTA
>BLSH010502868.1:268569-303982 GCA_018402905.1 Glandirana rugosa
GACACATTCGAGATGTACAAAGCCCCACACCGAAAGTAAGCGGGGCAATCGGATAGATACCTCTTATACTCAGGTGTACATTCACCCCCCACAAGCTGGAGGAAAAACCCAACAGGAGGGGGAAGGACAAAGAGGGGTTAGGGAAACCTACACGTATTTGTGTAAGGGGTCGTTACCCCTGGAAATTATTTAGAATACTCAGAATGTGTGTAACGGTTAAGAAAGAAAATATCTCTAACATAGGACGTACGTAGGCGAGGACTGCTGTGTTTATGCACATCCAAAGGGATTGGGGAGAAACAGGAAGGGGGAGGACAACCCAAAAAGGAGGTCGAACACCCCCCACTTACATGTGGACTCATATTCTCCATAGATAGACTAACGGGGCGAATGAAAGCCACACCCCGAAACATGTAGAGCTTACACAGATGCATGTATATATGGTTTTAATGATTAAGGAGTTTTTTATGTGATGTAACTCTGTACAGTACTTATTTTATGTGGAGTAACACTGGCTCATGTGTCTGATGTACAATTTTGTTACTGTGGTGCTTACTGTGGTTTATATATTGCTAAATAAACAATCCATTTATTATCGATCATGCATCTGGTCCCCTTCTTGTGCCTCATTCAAATTCCCAAACCTCTCCTCCTCCTATAAAAACACTCAAAAACAAACCTACTTGTAAATCCTAATGGTAAACCCATAGTAAACCATAACCTGTCTCTATAATGCATACAGTGGTGAAAAAGTGTGTAAGTGAATGTAAACACCAGAGAGGCAAAAGGAAGATTTGCATGTCAAATTGGTAAGTAAACCGACAAACCCATATTCCACGTGTATTGTGACAGAACCAATTCATCAGCAGTAGCTATCTAAATGTTTACTATTGCACATTACTGAGCCCGAAGGTGAGCATTGGTTTATGTGCAGGAGTAAACATGTAGAGAGTAAAAATATCAGTGCTGAGAGAATCTGCATGAATTGGCTAGGGTAAAAGTGAATGCAAACATCAAGAAGGACTAGCCAAAGCCTCAAACCAACAAAGCCATATTCCATATGTATTGTGGCAGAGCCATTTCAGCAGCAGCAGCTCTCTCTACAAGTTTACTATTGTAATTATTACACAGGGTTTTCCGTGAGCGGAGTCTGCTCTGCTCAGCAGGGATCGATCCGCTGACAGGGATCGATGAGCCGACAGATCCGTCTCAGCTCACTGAGCGGAGATGGAACTGTCAGAGCCCCGCTCTGCTCTATGGGGATCGGATGACAAGGACTGCCTGTCCGTTGTCATCCGCTCCGATTCTACAGATGGATGGAAAATAGGGTTTCCATCCGTCTGTTTTTCATGGACAGAATCGGAGAGCGGCGGATGTCAGCGGACATGTCTCCGCTGACATCCGCCGCTCCATACGGCTGCATTGAGTGTCCCCTTAGGTCCGCCTAAACAACGGACAGGCGGACCGGAACGGAATGCTTGTGTGAAAGGGTCCTGAGCCCTAAGGTGAGTATTTTTTTATTCATTGATTTTGATACTTCTTTGCACTAAGACCTGAGTTTTTCACAGAAACCAATGTAAGTAATACAGAGGCAGGTTAGCTTTTATTGCGGGTATACCATTATTTATTTATTTTTTTGTTACTTTTTTCTTTATTAATATTAAAACATACAAAAAATATATAAAAAAGACAAGTATATCAAGCATCTTTACCATAATCTGCCCAGTATTCTCTCTCCTTATACATGGGCCGAATGTCGGGAGACAATAAAAAGCATCCGACATTTGGCCGGTGTGTATGCAAGCCGTGTTCGTCAGAAGCTGGCTGGAAAACCAGCAGCTGACCAGCTCTCAATCAACGCCCTCAGTAAAGTTGTGCAATCCCCATATGTACAAATCATCCAGGGGAAAATAAGGCCATGCATGATCTGAGACCAAATCTGTACCCACATAGTCATAACTTAAGCGGAGTTCCACCCAAAAGTGGAACTTGCGCTGGTTGGATTCCTCCCCCCCTCAGGTGTCACCTTTGGCACCTTTCGGGGGGGGACACCTGTAAAGATGTAAAGACAGGTGTCCTTTACCACACATCCGGGAGCTTGGGCCGGCGGCTGACGTCAGCAGCCCGGCTCCCTCCTCGCTCTGTTACTGGCCGCTTGGCCAATAGCAGAGCGCAGCGTAGCCTCGCGCATGCGCAGTAAGGTGCCCGGCGTGAAGCTGTAATGCTACATGTCCGGGTTCCCCTACCCGCAATGGACGCGGCTGCACCCGACCCCCGATCCGAAGATCGGCGGCAGGTGCCGACATCGCTGGACTCCAGGACAGGTAAGTCTCCTATTATTAAAAGTCAGCAGCTACAGTATGTGTAACTGCTGACTTTTAATTTTTTTTTTTACTTTTGTTGAGTCATGGTTTAGTCCACATGTTTCTTACTGGAAGATAGATGTTATTTTACCTGTAGTCATAAAAGGATCATTGCTGAATCCTTAACCACTTGCTGACTGCTCTATAGCACACTTACTGCTACAGGGCGGCAGCTGTGCGCAGGGTCACATATATATACATGATCCTGCACTTCCACCTGCAGCGGGGCACGTGCGCTGCCAGCGGGCCGATTCTGCTGTAATAATTCGCAGAAGTTGATCTGCAGGTGGGAACTCGATGTCCTCCAGCACCCGCTGATCGTTAGTAAACCACACAGAACTGAGATATGTAAACAAGGCTTATCTCATTTATGAAAGGGGGAAGACAAGATCCTTATGTCTTCAAAGCAGAGACTTCCCCTAGTGAAAGCAGCACACTGTGTACACAAAAACACTGGCTTGGCACACAGTTAACCCTTTGATCGCCCTAGATGTTTAACCCCTTC
Organism: Glandirana rugosa; assembly: GCA_018402905.1. NCBI lineage: Eukaryota > Metazoa > Chordata > Amphibia > Anura > Ranidae > Glandirana > Glandirana rugosa. The sequence continues at coordinate 271,438 of BLSH010502868.1, forward strand.
CCAGCCAGTTTCATTAGTACAGTGACAGTGCATATTTTTAGCACTGATCACTGTATTAGTGTCACTGGTTCCCGCAAAGTGTCAGTTAGTGTCCGATAGTCTGTCGCAATATAGCAGTCTCACTATAAGTCACTGATTTTCACTATTACTTGTATTAAAAAAAAATTCCATAAAAATATCCCATAGTTTGTAGACGCTATAACGTTCGCATAAACCAATCAATATATGCTTATTGGGAATTTTTTTTTACCATAAATGTAGCAGAATACATATTGCCCTACATTTATGAAGGAATTAGATATTTTACATTTTTTTATTGGATATGTTTTATAGCAGAAAGTAAAAAATATATATATATTCTTTTTTTTTAGTTGTCTGTCTTTTTTTGTTTATAGTGCAAAAAATAAAAAACGCAAAGGTGTTCAAATACCTCCAAAAGAAAGCTGTATTTGTGAAAAAAATGACATAAAGTTTATTTGGGTACAGTGTCGCATGACTGCACAATTGTCAGTTAAAATAAAGCAGTGCCGTATCACAAAAAATGGCCTGGTCTTCCAGAAGTCAAGTGGTTAAAACAAATGTCAAGTGCACAGGGAATGAGAAACCATACAAAATTTTACCTGTGTCTGTAAAAATCAGGTCACAAGGACCTCCAGTTCCAGGCTAATGTTGAAGCCAACATGTTGTGGTCACATAACTTTCAGCAGCTTTGCATTGTAGAAGTATCTTCATTCACTTCTTATAAAGACTGCAGACCTCATCAGCCTGGTGACCTGATTTAGACCGTGTGACTTCCGAACTGGATTCAGGTTAGATGTACACAGTACTGAACCCTTACCCTGCCTGCATGATGTTATTAAAGCAGGCATAACTGTCAGCATTAAGAACTAAACCTAGGAGCCAACATTATAATGAACCTTTGGCTTTGACCTGCATGGGTAGAGCACAGGTTTACTTTAAGGGTGGGGGCAGGGAGAGGGTTAAGTGCTAGGTTAAGGTTAAGGGTTGTGGCAAACCTGAAGAAGAGATGAGATATGATGTCCTCACCCAAGGTCTATTTAGTCAGCTCTGTGGTCTTCCCAACACATATAGGCGATATTGACATCCCAGTCAAGCATTCAGCTTAACTGCTTAATTCCAGACATAGGTAACAAACCATAGATTTATCATGAAGTTCTGAGTTAATTTTGATTCAATAAAACCAAACTCTCTGCTTCAGTTTAGCAAAGTCCGAACCATCACCACTAGGTCCAACTCCATCAAGCAGGGCAAAGACCAACACTTCCCTGTCTTCATGAACGAGAAGGAAGACATTCTCTGGTGCACCGAGATGGAACGGTGAGTGTGAATAGCAATGTAATGTGCATGTCATAGGGATGAAGGTTAGCTGGGATTTCTCAAACTTCAGAAGAAGCACCTTGGGTGGGGGTGGCATGTGGTATAAACATTTGGTAAAAACCCCCCTAATGTCAGATACATTTCTCCAGCATACTAATCCAGCTGCCAGTTGGGTTGTGAATTTTGACTTGGGACCATGCATTATAAGGAGTATTTGTTCTCCTATGTGTCCATAGTCATGGTGAAGCCATACAAATCATCGCTTTATGACCCTGGGATAGCAAATGAGGAATAATCATATTTTTTGGATTTGTAATTAAATGCGGCATGTAGTTAATGAGGTTGATTTACTAAAACTAGAGAGAGCAAAATCTGGTGCAGCTGTGCATGGTAGACAATCAGCTTCTGACTTCAGCTTCTTCAATTAATCTTTGACAATAAATCTGTGCACCAGATTTTGCAATCTCTGGTTTTAGTAAATCAACCTCATTGTCTGTTCTATGAAGGTATTACTGTGGTGCTCTCTGATTCAGTGGAGGATTTAAGGTTCCTTTTGGCCCACTTCACCTTAAAGCGGTTGTATACCCCGCTTTGTGTTTTTTACCTACAGGTAAACCTATAATAACGCTCACCTGTAGGTAAAATGAATATCTCCTAAACCTGTACGGTTTAGGAGATATTCACCCTGCATGCAGCACTGGCGTCAGTGGCGCATGTGCTATGAAGGTCCGGTCAGATCGTGCCGGGACTTGCTGGAACGGAGGACTCCCACGCGCATGCTCGGGAGTGACGTCATTGCGGCTCTGGCCACTCACAGCGCCAAAGCCCGCAAATCCGGAAGTACCGCCAGGGCAACATGTCAGCCTTCTCGGCAGCGTGCGGGAGGCGGTGCAGGGGCTTCGTTCTAAGGTAAGTATTTCATTATGAGCTAGTATGCGTTGCATACAATTGCTTTAATAGTAATATTGCCTTGTTCCGAGCATTGGGGTTGATTTACTAATGGCGTATTGACTGTGCACTTTGCAAATGCAGTTGCTTTAGAGCTTAGTAAATGAGGGGAAGCTCTGCTGATGTCTACAGTATCATCCAGTCATATGCAAGCAAAAATACTGTTCTTTTTTGTTGTTTTTTTTCCCCTTTTTCCTTCCATGTAATTGGGCATTCTATATGAAGTGAAGCTTCACCTCACTTACTAAGCTCCGGAGCAACTGCACTTAAAGCGGTAGTAAACCCGTGTGATAAAAAAAAAAAAAAAATCCTGCAAGACAATAATAGCATAATATGTTAGTATGCATCGTATACTAACATATTATGAAATACTTACCTTAGAACGAGGTGCCCGATGCCCGAGTCGGTCAGCGCTAAGGACGCTGACATGATGGTCCTCTTCTTTCTTCCGGGTACGCAGCTCCGGCGCTGTGAGTGGCTGGAGCTGTGTGACGTCAAGCTCTTCCTTCCAGCAGCCATCTCTGATTTGCCGGCCGCCTCGGCCGGATCATCAGAGCGCATGCGCCGCTAATGTCAGCGGCTGCATGCAGGGCGAATATCTCCTAAACCATGTAGGTTTAGGAGATATTATTTTTACCTACATGTAAGCCTTATTATAGGATTACCTGTAGGTAAAAACAGTAGTGGGGGGTTTACTACCGCTTTAAAGAGTGCAACTGCACTTGCTAAGTGCACAGTTTATTTGCCTTTAGTAAAACAAACACATTGACAATGGAAATTGTTGAGTTAAAATTAACCTGTGAGTTTACAGAATAATCCTGCTAACAGTTGAACTAGACTTCTAACTTGAGAAAAGCTCTTATACTCTCCTCTCCTATTGCCTGTGTCTCTTATCTTCCTTCCATTTCCGTGCTGGAGGGACTCTATAAGACACAGGCCACTGGAGAGGTGAGCTCTTCTCTTGCAGGAAATTTTCAGCAAGATCATTTTCTTACCTGACAGGTTCACCTAAAGTATAACCGAAGGCAAAACTTTTTTTTTTTGCTTGGATAGAGCTGTGAGAGTTAGAACCTTTGCCAGGTTTCTATTGCTGCCTGTGCCCCCCCCCATGGAGATTTAATCTCCCTAATTGTCCTGATCACCAGTGTCCCAGGGAATGATAGTAATGGTAAACCCAATATTTTGGATTGCTACCAGAACAGAAATTTAATAATGGGGACACTGACAGATGTCTAAGGCTCCATTTACACGGGGCGCTGTTTCAACCTCCCCCGAACGTGTTATCTTGACAGCTAGAAACCGGCGTCTAAAACTTCCGTTTTGCCATGTTTTGGCAGGAGCGTTTTTGAAAAAAAAATTATTTATCTTTTTTTTTAAATGGAAACGCCTGTAAACGAAAAGCTCCTAGATGCGAGTTACCGCATTTAGGCGCGTTTACAAGCTGTTTGGTGTTTCAAATGCCTCTGAACTGGCGTCTGAACCCATTTTTTTTTGCGTTCCAAAAAAAAGCCTCCCAACTCAACTGCCTGGAAACTAACTTAAACGATCCTGTGTAAATGTACTGATAAGATAACAGAGGAGAGTTCAGGGGCAGTCTTAACTGGTCCGACACAAGTCAGTCCGACTTTGAAAAGGGTTCCTGTACTACTTTGGTCCTACTTCAGCCCATTGAATATCATTGAAGTAGGATCAAAGTCGGATCCTTGTTCTAACCATCCGACTTGTGACATCCGACTTAGTGACTACAGCAGCAGTAAAAGGAATTTATCTCACACTGGGATTGTTTTGATTGGTCAATGGACAAGTCACTATCTCAAAGTCGGAGCAAAATCTTATCTTGTTCATTCAAGTCGGATGAAAGTAGGACAGACGTAGGACCGATGTTGCAGGGCAAAGTAGGATCAAAAGTCTGACCGTTTTTGTGTTGGATAGTGTGAACCCAGCCTAAATGTCAGTTTACCTGCAGCAGTGTAAATGAGGCCTTAGGGTCCTTTCACACAGATGGACCCAATCGGACCCTACAGTCTCTAAGGAGCGGCGACTTCCAATCTGATCCTATCCGCTAAGACCCGTACCCAATCCGTCTGGCGGATCAGATCAGATGGCAGTCGGTGTAAACGGACAGGTGGTCAGTTTACTTCCGACCGCCCATAGAGGAGAGTAGGCTGTGTCCGTGTCCGCTCTCCATAAGTGGAGCAGACACGGCCAGCCATCCGCCTGCTCAGCAGGGATCAGAGGACAGATTCTCTGCTGAGCAGGAGGACTCCAACAGAGCCCACCCCATGTGTAAAGGGGCCTAACACGAGGTGCACACCTTCGCGTTTTTATGGCCTGTGTTTACGTGGGAATGGCCGCTAATTCAAATGAATGGATGCATGCGCCTGTTCAAAAACACAGCCGCAGGGAACCCAGTGTAAGAGGGGATTTCATTTACATTGGAAAGACTGTTAAGTCTGCAGGACAGGAAGTGAGTGCAAATCTGCCTTTTGAGCCACAGATGGCAAAATACTGACATCAGTTTTAACCCGCTCTTGCTCTATTGCATCTGAAAAAAAGTTTTGGCTTTAGAAATATTTTAATGTTAAGACTGTAAGCAGAGAACCTCTTTAAACTCAGTCTTTGTTAAAGTAATTCACCTACTTGCTTTCTATGCAGGGTCTTTGGCTTCCCAGTCCACTACACAGATGTTTCTAACATGAGCCGTTTAGCCAGGCAAAGGCTTCTGGGAAGATCCTGGAGCGTCCCTGTCATCCGTCACCTCTTCGCCCCTCTAAAGGAATTTTTTGCCTGCGTTTAACTCACAAGGTAAAAGGGACCTGAAGCTGCCCACCCTCTCCCCCACCTACCCCACCCCAACCTTCCAGCTCCCCAGAACCTTTACCAACCCTCACCAAGTCTCACAACTCTACCAGAGGACGGATTGAAAACTGGGAAAGAATCAATCACCCGGTGGTAAAAACCGGACCACCAGCGTCCAGGAGCGGCTGGGAGCGTCTGATATCCGAATGGACACTTCTATGTAACTTCTCGTTCCATGTTACACTCTCCTTTACATATGTCTAAGTTTATTTTTTTAAGTTTTTACTTTGATATTTTGTAGGGGGAGGGGGGAATATTTTATCCCTCCACAGCCCCATGTTTTAGTAACATAGGAGCCCATGATGCGTGCGCAGGTTCCGGTTTTAAATTTTAGTGCAGTTTAGGGCAGGGTCGGGCAACCTCGAGCAGAGGAACTACAGGGTCCACCAGTCATTGGAGGGCTCTCAAGTTCCCCCTAGTTTTGTTGTTTTTTTTATATATATATTTTTGTTCTCTTCTGCCCCGGTGCTAAGCGTTTTAGATGTTCATGTTTAGTTTTATAAGTCTTTTAATGTGCTTTACCCGCTTTCCTGCCGAGGGGTGCCTGGAATAAGTGGCTGCAAAGAGGGTTAAGTCAAAACTACAGCGCAATGCAAACCAGACCGCAGAGCCACAGCTCGCGGACAGGAAACCCAAATGTACCTAGCAGCACAAGTATGGTGGTCTACGTGAATCGCACATTGTGTAACCTGAGACTTTCCTTCTCTAGCACACAGAGGCCGCGTCTTCTAAGCAGAGACAGGTGCACTTTAGCAGACGTAGCCTCCTGATGTCGTCATACGATGTCTGTGTCTTCATAGTCTGGTTCAACATTTCAAGCGATGAGTAGAAAAATGAAAAGAATACAGATTTTCATTTCAGATGTTTTCATGCAGGATAATTGTTACAATTTTGACAAAAATTACCCATTTTTTTTTTTACAGTATTTCAGGTACCCCATGCCTCATGGCCAGGATAAAGCAGCTCTTGCAAGCAGCTCAGACCTCTAACACTGTTTACAGATATACTGTATGTGGAATCACAGGATATATATACTCTGCAAGTGCGCGCATGCCATCCCATTCTGTATTCTCTGATTGCGGCCTGGTGTCCCGTATCCCGTTGGCTTCCGGTGGACTTTGAGGTCCTATAACGGTGCTTATATCTTATTATGTTATTTGATCTTCTTCGGTATGCCGTCTCCTTGACCAATAGCAGCCATTGGAAGGGTTAACAGGCCGCACCTATAGAGAATCATCAAAAACACGTTGGACTGTTACTCCTGCTGTATAAGTCCCACTTCTAACATACATATAGTAGCCTTTTTCTCTACAGGCATCCATGTTGGATTTCTTAGCTTTTGCTAGAATGTGTCTCTGGAGCATCCTGAAGCAGTTTAGCCTATGGTGCAAAAGAGGCAGCCATGTTTGTCTCGCTAGGTTAAGTCGAATGCTTATAACTGAACATGTGCGCGTACTTGCAGAAGTGACATACACAAATCATGGTACTACTTACTACTGTACAACAACTTCATATGGTGCTTTCCAAAAGTGGGATGATTAAAAACATTGGCATCCATGGTGCCTTAGCGAAATGCTGTGCAGAGAACTTGTTGCCCCTTCGAACTTGTGCAATGACCTGGTGCTTCTATACAAGACACATGCCTAAAAACACAGGGAGATCCTCTGGAGCTTCTAAGACAAGAGATACAATGTCACCACAGACAGTAATATTCCCTAATGCAGTTGCTGTTTTATGTTCAGGCCAATGTCCATACCACAAACCTATCCTTCAGAGTGCAGAAGGTGAGCAGATTCATAACCTTAGATGAGTTGCCACAGTCCGGCCAGCATGGAGTTACAACCCCCTAGTACCCCAGGAGCTGCATGTGGACATGCCATTGTTTAATGATTAAAGGATAATTGCAACCAAAACTGATATTTAAAATGACTCTTTGCTATGTCTATGGTTAGCAAAGTATAAGGTTCAGTAAGCTACCCCCCCCCCTCTTTCTCAGCAGCATGTATTTACCTTTCCTTGCTCTCCTGACACTACGTCAGGCCACAGGAACAAAGTAAAATACCTTTGGGTATACGGTAGTATGTAACTTCATCCCCCTCACTTATGTGTCAGTGTTGGTGTCTTGCGATTGGCCCAGAACTGTCATATGGATGGGGGAGGGGTGCATAGCCATGTGTGAGATCCAACAAGTTGGTTTGGATCTTGCACAGGGCTTTCTGTCCCTGGTCCTATTGACTGAATGGCGCAGTGGGGGACTGGTAGTACATGCTGCTGGGTTTGGGGGGGGGGGGGGGAAGTAAATCACTCTGCTCTGCATAGACACAGGGAAACATTTACTTTAAAAGTCATCTCCATTCGAAACCAATATTTAAAGTTTTGGATGGTTGATTCAGCTGGCAAACTATTGTAAATTTCGAAGACTTAAGTGGTAAAATATTTCCTGAAAGTATTTTGTAGTTCTGTCTCTCCAACAAAAGGAAACATGTAGTTTTGTTTGGACTGCCCTCTTAAAACTAGGGCATAGGAACCCCAAACACACCCCATCATTCAGATCTGTATTTAGGGTAGGGCAGAGAAGAGATCCTTTGTCTGCCATTTCCATGGTGCTTTACAAGAAACAGCCTTACATTTCATTAATACCTTAATACTTCTGTCTGTCTAGCTAAAAACTGGTGCTATTTCATATTCCATTCATGTATTATGTTTTATGTTGTCACTCTGCTTAAAAAGTGATATTTCAGTATCTGGTGGAAAATGTAATTATCTACCAGGGCCATTAACCATCAGATCTTACACGGTTTCTGTGACCACCAACCTGTCTTGGCCATTAAACATCAGATTTCTCTTGTGTTTTTTTAAGTTTGAAGAACAAAGGTAGAAGAGAGATTCCAGACGACAAAGATCAGAATTGGGTGGTTCAGCCCAACTTCCTCTAACCATAACTGAAATATCACATTTTTGGTGGACTGCCTCTTTTTAAGTTGTCCTATCATTTACAGCCGGTAGTGCCACTTTGAAGTATTAGCTCAAGGTTAGGCATCAGACAGTATGGCTGCCAGTATAGTGAACTGAATCACTTCCAGATTATCTCTTACCAGTTCCATGTTAGGTACAAGCTGTATACTGTGCCTTATTGCCAACAAGCTCACGTTTTACTGGCGCCAACATTCCTTCCATTCTCAGTCCAAGAGATTCTGGTGAGCTGCCAAGCTGAGGCCATGGCGAATAAGATGCCAACTTTGCCGTCTCCGGCCTGCATGTTCAAGTGTCTCCAAACTATGCAATAAATGCAGACGTTTAATTCAGGTTTGCAAACCTGTGGCACAATGTAAGGCAGCAGATTGTGTAGTCTTTGCTGGTGGTAGCTAATCTTACACCATCAGTCTACCGAAGGTGTAATAGTTACACCACTAAGGACCAGCTCTGGTGCCAGCTGTCAAGAATGACATCCAGTTACTGTATTCCCGTGGTGCTTAGTTTTACCAGAGCTTCCATCAGAGTTACTCAGGCGATCTCAGCCCTCAAGCAGCATTGGCGAGAGGATCAGCCATGTTTTTAGTCATCCCAAACCGCAAACAACCCAAGCTGCATTTTTTACAACTATTTATACACAAGTCTTCAGCAGACGCTGTCTACCCCCAACATCAGAAGGGGAGCCAGTGTTTCTTTTTGGTTTTCAGACTCACTAAACCTGGGATTGTAGAATTTTAAAGTTCAGGAGAAGGCATCTGCGCCTCAAGAGAGAGTCAGAGGCCTTGTTCTGCTATGCTGATATTTTATAGAGTATGTAACCTTATCAGAGCCTCCTCTGATTCTTCTCGCTTACAGTAATCTCAATTATCAGTGGTGTTTTGTGTTGTCAGGGGGTCAAAGCCCCTCCACTCATTATCCATTGTATATGATGTGAACATTTTTGATTTTGTGTCCAATTACTTGATGTAGACGGGGCTGTGCTCTAAACACTCAGACTCTACTAAATATAACTTTCTTTATACCTATGACCATCCACCATTGTCTTTTACTGCCCCAGAGTACACCATAGATGGCTCTGAGTTGGGCAATAAGTCCTTACTCTTTGATTGAAAGGATGAACAGGTCTCCTCCACCATTGCTATGGAACTTATAGAATGGAGTCACTTGTGTCTTTTATCTCATGCCAAAACACTCAGGTATATTGCTTTTTTTTGTTAGTACTTCTTTAAACAGTATGTACAAAGTTTTGGTCTTCGTACTGAACATTATAAAAAACCTTTTTGCATGTTTCAGTATTGGTTCTTAAGATGAAGATTGGCCAATGAAAAAAAAATCCATTGAAGTGACATAAAGCTAAATAGACTTGGAGGGATCCGACCACCCTTGTTCGAACAATGTACTACGTGATCTCACTATTACGGGGAATATTTAAATATCTTTGGATTACACAAGTTGTTTTTTAACCTGGTAGAACCCCCCACAACTCTAGGGAAATATTAGAAGAATTTCATATGAAACAGACAATTCTAAGCCTATTTTATAACAAGGCAAAAATGTCCCAAAAGACAGAGAAGCCGATACATTGAGGTTTGCTGGTTAAATCACCATGCTGTATATCAATGGTCTCCAAACTGTGGCCCTGAGGCCAGATGCTGCCCTTTGCTTGCTTTTATCTGGCCCATCGGGATTATTACCCCCCCCACTTTCAGCAACACTGGGGTATAGTTCCTGCCACTGACACCAACGATGGGGCACTATTCTTCCCACTGCCACTATTGATGGGGCACTATTTCTCCCACTGACACCAATGATAAGGCACTATTACTGACACCAGTGATGGGTCACTATGCCTCTCTCTGACGCCAATGATGGGGCACTATATCTCCCACTTATACCAATGACGGGGCACTATTACTGACAGCAATGATGGAACACTATTCCTCTCACTGACACCACAGATGGGGCACTATATCTCTCACTGATACCAATGATGGGGTATTATTGCTCCCCCAATACCAATGATGGGGCATTGTTCACTCTCACTGATGCTAGGACATTTTCTTCTCCCACTGGCCCCCCTAAAGTCTGAAGGAGAGTAAACTGGCCCTTTGTTCATAAAGTTTTGAACCCCCTGATCTATATGGTACTTGTCCTTAGTATCTAGTATTAAAATTACCATGGTCTCCCACAGAGCTGTCCTGCTTACATGCCACATGCCATACCATGACCACGTTTTCTTACAGAGCTATCCTGCTTACCTGTCCTGAGCTGTGCCAACTACAAAGGGGAGGTTTAGCACTTATTCAGCACACCTTGGCAGATACTGCTTCAGATAACAGGTCTTTATTTTTTTTAATTGCGACATTGCATAAAACATATGGTAACATGACCCAGTGGGTACCAAACAGCGCTTAATCACTTTAGATGTCAGCAAATGTCTTTAGAAAGCCACAGAACTGTGTTCAACTTAGGCTCCAACTCTGATACACCCAAGACACCTCAAGGTGATGTGGCCAACAGAGAGTCACATTGGGTGGTGTGCTGTGGCGCACGTTAAAGAATGTGGCCAAAGCAGGTCTAGGTTTTGGGGCTCTCCAGGCATTCCGTAGACAATTGGAAAATTGTGGACAATTGTGTCATCAACTCAGAAGTAATGTTGTTTTTGTAATTATGCTAAGGCTTTGTGTGAACACTCTGGCTCCCACACAGTTTTAGCTCTTACCTTCTGAAGCACATCACAGACCTCAAAAACCATATAATCCAGTATAGTTAAACTCAGTGTTGTCAAGACATTTCATCTTAAATCACAAAATTTTATTCCATTTCTGCTTAAATTCTTTCTGGATACATTTTTAAAAAATGCACATTGTAAAGTGGTGTCCCTAATATGATAAAAAGCACATCGGTGTCTGAAATTGTCAAAACTTCTGCATAATGGAGGGGCACTATAATAAAGGGGGTTTAGTAATTGTCCATCGGTTCAATATTTTGGAATATTACAAAATGCTCTTTATGTAATTGGCTTTCTTGATTTCAGATATGCTGTGTCTTGAAATAATTTCATCCGTTCACTTGACATCAGTCATGTTGGAGCTCCGTTGTCTTTGCTGTGGCTGCATTAGCTGACAGGCAGCCCTAAACACAGAGAAATGTAACTGAACAATTGAGAGCATATGGCAGTCATAGGCCGACCATGTGCTTCCATGCTAAACTGGCATCTCTTCATGTTAGAAAAGTATCACCTGCACTGAATGGAATTATACAAGGCTGATGCTGCTCTTACTACAATATCATATGTTGGGGTAAAGCCTGTGCTGGGCTAATCTGACGCAGGTCATACATCCTTATCATGCAATGCCAGAGACATATTACTAACATGACCGTGACATTTGGCAGCACATGGTGCCCAGTGTTCACATTTGTACCATTGTCCTGTAACAGTTCATGGATGCGTAAATCCTTAAATATAGTAAGTACATATTGTATATGTCAAATGAGATGTAGACAAAATTTAATGTCTAAAACTGTGTAAATATGTTTAGTCAGATGTGATAGGGATTCAAACTTTTACCTGAACAGTCTTCAAAAGACACTTTAAAAGCTCCATAGTTTGGGCTTTTATGTGTCCGCAGACTGACCAGATACTTCAATAATCATCCATGGCGTGCTTTAATATTTTTATGCATCTAGAATATGGTAAATTAATTCAGGGAGAAAGTATAAATCACAGGGTGCATAGGAAAAAAATGAAGCTTTTGATGATCTTTTAATGTTATATGGAACAAAATAATTATCGCTGTGCCTGGTCATAGTGATTACAAATAGCGCTCACTATCACTTTTTATATAGATATAAAAACTATATGCAGAAGTAAAAGTTGGCAGGATTTAGTCAGGTTCAAAAAAAGCAGAGCAGTTCTGCGTTATGTATTGAACCTCTTTAGATAAAATTTAGATTTGTGAGACAGACAAAAGGGTTTATGTGGTATATATTCACTATATGCTCCACAGTGTCATTCCTAGGCACTGAGCTATAAGACGTGTTACTGTGTATGATTCAGATGAGGCAGGAACCCCACTGGTGTCACCTCTCAGGTAATCACTAATCCAGGGATTTAGTAAAACCTTGTAAACCCAAATCATAGGTCTAACAGTGTATAAAGGCACAAACACTGAAGACATCTTCACCAGTTTTTTGGGTGTCTAAACACATCCAATAATATAATATAAGATGATGTGACTGTAAAAACAAAAAAAGCAAAAAACATTCATACTCATATTGGCCAAAAATCTATAAGTCTGTACTGTTAGAATACCCCCTGCTCTGGCCTCAAGGCCGGATGTACTTCACTGGAGCCTGTAGGCACACACCTCAAAGGAAGACTACTAGGATCCTCTCTTCTACACAGAACATCACTTGGTCCTATCCTAATTTAGAAGAATTGATGTAGTGGACCTAATTCTTTAAGTTGCAGCAGTGCTTAAGGCATGTTAAACTGGTTATTTAAGTTTTGCTGGCAATGTTCTACTTTTGCATGAGAGACATTCCTTAAGTGCTATTACAGCTTAATGAATGAGGTGCAGTGTGTATAAAACAAAAAAATAATTTATGACATGGCTATTTCTATCAATGATGGGGAAAATACATGCCTGTATAGAAACTGCTGCCTCTTTTCCCTGCCACCTGTAGGCAATGCCTGCTGTGGCTACTGGTAAGTCTTACTTTGTCTGGTCTTGTAATGGGAGAACAATGGTCAGTTCTTTGCTTAGCCATTGAATCCAGCTTTTCCTAAATCATTCAAAGACCTTCCAAGGCCAGCTAAAAGGTATAATTCTACCAGCTCCTCTGGTCTTCTCTCGTTTAGAGTGTGCTTGATACATTTTGTGTAGCCTCTGCATAACATGTTCATCTCCGTTGGACCCCCAAGTAACCAAACATCAGATGCAGAAGTGGTTCTCAATGTTTTTTTTAAAGAAGGTGCTAGATTCCTATCTGATATGCTGAAGGATTGGCTTCAATGCTTTCTAAGTCATTGACCTAGAACAAGCATACACATCATAAAAGTCTGAGAAAAGGCTTAATCTGCATACTTTATTGTCTTGTCAATGGCTCAAAGCATTAAGGGTTATTATCCCCAGGGACAATCCCATAAAAGGCTATGTAGATCAACATCAGTGGATAGCAACACTGGCCATAGGATGCAGATACGTATACATCTGGGGTGGGTCTTAAGGTCAGGTTGGGTGCAGAAAGGATATATATCCACTCACTTATCAAGAGTACCAACTATGCCCCCTCTTTCAGCCTGTACTATAGCTCCCATGAATAAAAAGCACTGTATATTTATATGCCTGTCCTCCATCTGTAGACTGCTTTTTATTCATAGAAGCTATATTACAGCTTCTATGAACAAAGAGAGGGGCTGAATGGGCGTACATATTTGGCACTCTTGATGTGTGCCTGGGACAGGTTCCTCAGCTTTATTAATCCATGCAGCATCAGCAGATTACAAATGTGGGGTATGGAAAGGTGCAGAGGACAGAGCATTTCAATTACAAAAGCTGGCACCATCATAACCCAGGTAGCAAGTAATTATGCTGCTAATTTGAAAATAACTTTCTAAGCTATTGCTACACTTCACAGGTTTGCTGCACAATTGCAGCTAATCCACATTGCATGACTCCAGATCAACTTTCTTTGCAAACATTCTGCAAGTTCTGGTTCAATTATGTTGCGCAATAGTCATCCCACCACAGGGGTCACTGTGGCTGAATTTTCATGCCGTAGACTTGCAGAGCTCTTACTGTAGACTCACCACTGCAACTTTGCTCTTGCTATAAACTTGCCACGTAAATTTGCTACAAATTGAAAAAGTGTCAACTAGAACTTGTGTGTCAAGTGCTCTGCAAGTGTACCACGTGCCAGTGAAAATGTGCAAGTTAGCAGGACTTACAATTCAACACTGCCAAGTTTGTGGCAAATGATCCTTGCTATCTGGGAAGAGACACTTCAGATTAAATATAAGTACATTCTCTGTGCTGATTTTTTATTTTTTTATGTTTTACCTAACTTAGGCTTTAATGCAACACATATCAAAACACTGTGATGCACATGAACCCATGAATTTCTAGTGATGAATAAAGGCTTTGCAAGCAGCCATAGTTTATTACTTGTAAAGCCTGGAGCTTACTTTCTTAGCATTTCCACATTTCATTTTATGTCACATCCTGCACCGATCTGGTGTCAATTGTGTGTTCAGTCAGTGACAGATAAACCTTTGTAAAACAGTGGTTGGGGAAGATGGCATCACATAGTTTACACACTAAGAGAAAAACATAATGGTGATAGCACCTCTCTGGTATATTCTGAAGCCCAAGTGCAGGTTCCAAACTGTCAACAAACATTTTTAAAGACTGAAGTGGAAGAAAACTTCAAAAGGCAATGAAAGGTTACATTAGGGAGGACGTGGTATATACAGATAGGCTTCTATGGAAGACGTTTCTGGGTTAATGCCACAACAAACTTCCAATGTTCACAGAGGCAGATACACTATATGGTCAAGTTTGTGAAAACCTGACCATTACCCCATATGGGCTTGCAGGATAGCCTATTCCAAAGCCATGGCCAGTAATATGTTGACCCTCCTGTGGCAACAACAGCCTCCACTCTTCAGGAAAGACTTACCACTAGATTTTGGAGTGTGTCTGTGGCAAAAGATCAGTTATGAGTTCAAGTAGGGATCTAAGACAAGAGTACCTTGCTTACAATCCACATTCCGATTCATCCCAGAAGTGTTCAGCAGGGTTGAGATCAGGACTCTCAAGTTCCTCAACACCAAACTCATTAAACTGTGTCTTTGTGAGCTGGATTTATACACCGGGTCAAATGTAACAAAAAAGGGCCTTCCCCAATCTGTTACCACAAGAGTGCAAGAATGCAAATTTTTAAAAAATCCTTGTATTCTGTTGCATTCATAGTACTCTCCACTGGAGACAACTGGACTCAGTCATTTGGAGGTGTCTCCACATACATTTGACCATATAGTAGGTGTGATGGCCATAGCCATATAGTGCATACACTCATCTAAGCTGGAGAAAGAGAGAAGTTGCTGCAAAACTTTACTCACAATGAATCTCCAGTGAGATTTGCAGAGCTCGGGGTGGAGGAAGGCGGGCCATAGTCTGGTGAGTCACGTGCCAGGTGTAAAGTCAATACAGCACACACTGGGGCTGCTACAACACGAATTCCTTCCAACACACTTTGCATCGTAACATTTATATATTCCTATAGTGATGAATCCCATCAGGACAAAGCAAGCAATTTGCTATATGACCTATTACTATTGTACTATTACAGCTGTCGTGGACTTTTAGATCTCGGAAGTTAGCCCAGACTAAAACATTACCTGCAGCTACATGACTTAATTACTGATGTGAGTCAGTGACTTATGTTGAATGTTGTGGTGATTACAAGATATGTTGTCCGTTTATTGCTAACAGGATACGTTGTCACTTGTCCGTTTATTGCTAAGAATTTATTTTTCAAGCCATGGCAGAATTGAGCATTTTGTAATACCCTGAAATATTTGTGTTTTCTGGACTTTTAGATGTGGAATGTTGTGCTTCCATTGTGTAAAAAGAAACCTCTCTTGCGAGAAACACAGAGGCAGTCTTTCTTCTCATTCTGAAAATATAGGTTTCCTGACTGTCATGCTGATCCAGTGGCTTCAATACTATGAGTAACTGACCCAAGACAAGTATGAAGACAAGGATGTAAGCTCTAACGTGCAGGGCTGGCTGATTCCTCTTGTACCAAATTGTGATGTAACTGTACCCTGCCTTCATTTTGTAAAGTGCTGCGCAAACTGTTGGCGCTATATAAATCCTGTATAATAATAATTTTAGACTTTCTTTGGCTTTCTGGATTTGCATACTTGTTCTGGGTCACTGACTCAAGTATTGAAGCCATTGGATCAGGAAGACAGACCAACAATTAACATTTTCAGAAGAAGGTCAGCAATGGCAGCCCCCTAAACTTTTCTTAGTAAATTTTACTTTACAAATTTTATCAAAGGTTTTTCTAATAAAAAATTATATATTTACTAATAGGTGATGCATGGGTAAATAAAGAGTAACAGTACTTTTAGTATAGTTATTCTTTAAAGTGGTAGTAAACTGTCCCAAAGAAAATAAAAAATTGGGCCCCGTGCAGCCATTATAGACTTACCTGCACATGGAGCCCTCCAGTGCAGCGCTGTCACGACTCCCCAGTGCTTACATCTTCACCCGGTCAATTCTGGGTTTGTGGGCTCCAGCTGTATGAATGGCCAGGACCACGATGACGTCACTTCCGCA
Organism: Glandirana rugosa; assembly: GCA_018402905.1. NCBI lineage: Eukaryota > Metazoa > Chordata > Amphibia > Anura > Ranidae > Glandirana > Glandirana rugosa. Next base: position 287,910 of record BLSH010502868.1, read on the forward strand.
CATGCACAGGAAACCCGTCATGGAGCTCTGAAGGTACAGTATGGATATGCCGTCCCTTGGGAGCGCATGCACTGGTGATGTCATCGGCTGCATACCGTGTTGATGTCTCCTAAACAGTGCAAGTTTAGAAGATATTCACTGTACCTACAGGTAAGCCTTACTATAGGCTTACCTGTAGGTACAAGCTAAAAAGTGGAGTTTACTTCCACTTTGAATGACTTCCTTCAGCTGTCAGGGCCCCGACAAAAATCTAATACTCACGCGTCTGAATTCTGCCAGATCTTTACAGAGAGATGCACAGCTGCCACTGCAAAGTCTACAGATAGAATATCTACATCTATTACTATGGAAAGGTAATTTGTGATGCATTTCAACACTAAACTGCCTTTCTATAGAAATTAATGAAGCTTCTTCCATGAAAGCAGCCAGTGTGGAATCTTCAATAGTGAACTTACTTTAATGTCTTAAAAATAAATGAGTTTAGAGCCCTCCAATTATGTGCAGTGAAATCAATTACTCAACCATTCTATAGTCAATGCAATCCAATCATGTTACAAGTAGCAGCAAGACTTACTTCTAGCTCTCAGGGCAGTACTTTGATGATTAAGCATGCAGAAGGACAGAAAGATATTTTAACCATTTCCGGTCAGCTCGCGTACTTTTACTGCTGCAGAGTGACAGCATCCCGCGAATCGCCTTCTATAAACAGCAGCTCGCGCATGCGGCGAGACTGCGTGCTCTCGTGCCTGCCGCACTCTGCAGGAGTGTGGCCGCGGCTTGGGCAGACTCGATCTCCGCCGGTGAGCCGCGATTGCCTGGCAGATAGGAAGAACAGGGAACCGCTGATGTATACATGGCGGTTCCCCGCTCTGTCAGTGGGCATTTAAAAGATCTATTGATCCCTGTCCCTGGGATCAGTTAGATCCCTTATGCCCCTGGTAGCCCAGCCCCCTCACACTTAGAACACGCCTAGGGAACACAGTTAACCCCTAGATCTCCCCCTGTCGGTTAACCCCTTCACTGCCAATGACATTTATACAGTAATCAGTGGATATTTCTATTTATGATCGCTGTATAAATGTCATTGGTCCCAAAAAGGTCCGACATGTCCGCCCCAATATCGCAGTCCTGATAAAAATCGCAGATCGCCGCCATTACTAGTAAAAAACAAAAAAATTAGTAAAAACTCCAGAAATTCTTATGGTTTCTAAATGCAGCAACTTTTGCGCAAACCAATCAATAAACACCAATTGCGATTTTTTTTTTACCAAAAATATGAGGAAGAATATAAATTGACCAAAACCCATGAATAAATTTGTTTTTTTATATATTTTTTTTGGATTTGTATTTTAGCAAAAAGTAAGAAATATAGATTTTTTTTGCAAAATGGTCGCTCTTTTTTGTTAATAGCGGTGATCAGAAATGACACAGAGGTGATTAAATACCACCAAAAGAAAGCTCTATTTGTGGAAAAAAAAGGACGCAAATTTTGTTTGGGTACAACGCCGCACCACCGTGCAATTGTCAGTTAAAGCGACGCAGTGCCGAATCGCAAAATGTGCTCTGGTCCTAACATGGGAAATCCTTCTGGGGCTGAAGTGGTTAGTATGCGCTCCCTCTATCATAGACGTATCTGAGAAATGTAGTGGCAACTTCCAATCAGGTCACTGTAAGCCATTTCTCAACACAGCCAACCAGCAGCAGGGGATTACATTACATCATCTATTGAATAAAAAGGTATCTATTGTTTGTAGATCTGAAGGGATCAGAGCCTTTCTGAAATTCATCAGGAAATTCTTTATGTGGGTGTGTTGAAATGTTACAACTGGAGATCTATGTTAAAGCGGTTGTATGCCCATTTTGACTATTTTTATTCCTCTACAATATCCCAGCTAGCAGACTAAATTGCATTCATTGTCACTCTGCCTACCTTCGTCCTTTCACTATAATCACTGTATTTTCTTTTAGTGACGTCACCTGCGCGTGCTCTTTACCTCCATATTTTCCGGTAGGCCTGGACTCCGCCGGAAAAATGCAGGGTATATGCCGGGGCTGCGTCATTTCCTATTGTCGATGTCAGCCCCGGCATCCCGCGATATCACATCTAGGAGAGGAGGATTGTTGTCGTGCTTCAATGCCAATCCTACTGTGCATGCGCAGGATTACAGGCAGGAAGGGAAGTGAGGGCGGAAGTAAAATCCTATACAATACGCGGAACCCCACAGTACTAATGGCGCAGTCGATGAGGAGACGGAATATTACTTTTTTTATACAGTAATAACGTTTTGATGAGACTATCAGTGACAGGGTTTATATTGTAAGAGATAATAGAATTACATAATACTTTTATTTTGGAATTTTTCAGAGTATACAACCGCTTTAAGTGTGTAGTGATGTGCAAGAGAAAAACACAACCAGGCCTTGCAGCTGTATCACGTAGGCCAGATTCACAGTTATGAATTGTGGCAATGTGCTATGCACTTATTAATGTGTTATGGTGTGATACCATTTGATTGACATCCCAAAACACTGTAGAAACTCGCCTCTGACCCATCTGTTAACATGGGCCCTTAGGGCTTATCTATAACTCAACATCGCATTCATGATATTAGGCTTACTGTACTTTTGGTATGTCTACAGAACATTGTACTATCAGATTGTAATGTATATTGCCAACTTTAAAGTGGATGTAAACCCTCACATATACCCAGTGAAGTGAACAGCCTCAGATGATACACAGAGATTAAATCAATCTCCCTACATAAGTTTTACACGCACATCTGCTGTCTTCAGCTTTATATATTCTTTAGAAAGTTCACATCATGTTAGGGATTTTCTCTTCCTGTTCAGCACTGAGTGTGAAGTCTGGGCACACAGTCAAGACAGCTGATTGGAGGAAAGGCACACACCCCCATTCCACATAGGCAGAGACTCTCAGAGCTGTCCTGTGAATAGTTTAGCTCTCTGCTAATCTATTTATAGCAACCTCCCTGACACAAAATTCAGGCTGGTTTTATCTCAGTTGATGTAGAACTTGTCAGAAGTTATCATGCTGATAACAGAAGAATGGAGCAGGAGAAAGCCACGGGACTTAGTGCTTTGAAGAGAGATAAGAAAACACTGCAGATTTATGTGCCCAGCTCAAATTTTATGAATCGGGTTTACAACCACTTTAATTTTTCATAAGTCTATACCTTATTGTGGATGGCCAAACCCAAGTGTAACCTTCTCCCTGATGTGGGAGATAGGTGGATTTGGCACATGTGCTTTGACAGTGTAAGAATGTCTATACCTTATTGTGCATGGCCAAACCCAAGTGTAACATTCTACCTGATGTGGCAGATAGGTGGATTTGGCACATGTGCATTGACAGTGGGAGAATGTCTATACCTTATTGTGCATGGCCAAACCCAAGTGCAACCTTCTCCCCGATGTGGTTGATAGTTGGATTTGGCACATGTGCATTGACAGTGGGAGAATAGGGAAATATCAACGTACATAAACATAATCTTACCATTTCTTTCCCGAAGATCATATGTGTTCTTGATCTTGAAGAACTTCTCACTCACCAAGAACCCTTTTCAGCAGATGCTTGTATCACTGTATCCTTAAGCCATGTGTGGGTTCACTTAGTCTGAATATCACCTGTGTGTTTGGCATGTTAAAAGACTCCAGTGCTGATGCAAGAAACCTGTACTCCTGCCTGATTATTGATTCCGTTTTGTGTTTTGGAGGAAGATCGTGACAATAAGTTATGTAGCCAGATTCCTATGGTCATTAGTACCATGACCTGTGGATAACAGTAAACAGTGTGGCCTTAGCTCCCCAAAAGATGGGCAGATATTAGGGGCCGTCACAAAATCTGCCTGTAAATTCAACCCAGTATTGGTCTAATTTGGTTTCAGGGTCTTCACCTCAGCTACAGAGCTAGTTTGTCAACATTAACAAAATAAGGTGCAATTTTAACATTATACATTGACATGATCCAGAATATGTACAAAAAATTTTCTTCCTACCGTGAAACACTGCCTTTGTACAAAAACATGAATTCTCTTGTAATATAGTCTTATCAATCTTTTTTTTACTTTTACAAACTGACAAAACACCAGAATCCCACCAGTATGAAAGAGTCACGTTCCTTAGGATGGTCTGCAACTCAGCCCCAATCTTTAGCCCAAAGTCCTTCATTAGACAGGCCATTGGGAATCTGAATGGTGCTGAAAAAATACAGTTTTCCACATTCTTCACTTTATTTTTCTTTTGGCACAGTCCTGAGTGAAAAAAAAAATAGAAAAACCTTAAAAAAATAAAATGCCTAAGTTCCTTAAAATAAGCAGAAGGTGGGCGGTGATTTTAAAAGGTGCTAAACATTTTATGAAAAATATATATTGTTAAATTAAATCTACTATCTGGTTGACGACTGTTTTTTTTTTTTTTCTCTTTATTTTTTCCTTTATCTTGGTTATATATTTTTCTCTTTAATTTTCTGAGGGGGAATTCTTCTAGTGCTATTCCAAGAAGGCACTGTTATTTTACTCTTCTATATTATTATTAGGGGAAAAATAAAAAGGCATTTTAACTTTGTACTTGAAATAAATACACAAAAAATCTTAAAAAAAAAGAGCAAGCAAAAGATTTTATGTGTTTTAGCTAGACATTGAAATAGTTGGTGCTTTAACTCTTTGTGACAATGATGTATACTGAACTGAAAATTAAACTATGTAGAGCATTTGATAACTTTTACTGTTACATATGACAAATGTATCATGTTTTATCCATGTTAGAAGCTGGTTTCTGTTTTTTTTATACCCCACATTCCATGCACACAGAAATACATACGTGTGTTTACTTTCTTTTTACCATATTATGTCCTCTCATCCCTGTTTTAACTTGCCCATGTTATGACTGTGACTTCTATATGTGCGTCATGCTTACTCCAATTGCTTGACAGGTGATGACACCGAAAAAATATTAAAAAAGTTAAAAAAAAAATAAAAATTAGTCAAACTGTGGTAGTCTGGCTGGAGATAAAAGCTGTTTCTTGTGCGTGTTGCTGAACAGATCGTATTTCCACGTGTGAAGTTAGAATGTTTTAAGTGTCGAAGGCCAGAGTCTGAATCTCCGGTCTGCTATTATATAAAGCTACAGGTTTACAGCTTGAGCATTTGCCTGGTAAGCCTGGGGAGGTGAGTGACACAGGTGAACAACTGTCCAAAGAGGGTAGCATTTTAGTAAGAGTCAGCTGTGGGGTAAAAACATGCAGTGGTGGCTTTGAATGTCGTCAATATATCTTGATTAGCATAAAATAACAGCATCTGTTGGCAGCCTAATTTTTCCTGGCAGAAGAATGTGTTCTGGGCTTGAGGATCATATCCTTGTTTGTCCTTCATTATCTGCATAGGAGGATCTGGTCCACTTTTGTAAGTGAAACCATGGGAAGGACTTATAATATAATATGCAGACATGGCAAGTGAGGGTTCTTATAATAAACACAGTTACAGGGGTATAAAAATATGGCATCTGGTGCATCCCCATTAGCCATCTCCAAAGAGATGAAATCTCAAGTGTTATAAGGGCAACTTCACACCAGAATGCAGTATGGGAAACCCGCATTCCATGTGTGTTTCCCGCAACACGTTCAAAACGCACTGCACTTGCAATCTGCAGCTGGTGTCAGTGCAACACTAACGACACCCAAAACACAGTGCATTTGTCTGCACCGGATCCCATGGAACGAAAGCACCGTGCAATCTGGTTGCTCTGCGTTTTGTAAAGTAGTACATGAACTACTTTTGCTGGGGTCCAGCTCAATATCAGCCTATTTCAAATGAATGGGCTTAAATTGCACTGCACCCGGATCACATGTGAAACGCACAGCATGATAAAATTAAGGAATGTCTTATTTAATATAACCGCATAAAACTGTGCCTTGTACTGTTTGCACAGTGTGGCAAGAGGGCCAACAGGATCAAGGATTTTCAAAAAAACACAAACTATAGCTTGGTTGTGACTTTTCAACAGACAGAAGTTTGAAATGTAACTATGTTAAATATCTAATTTTACTCTTTATCTATATACAGATCCTACTAATAACTGATAGCCTGTTTTCATACTATTTGGTTGTCTAGTCTACCAAAGAAACATATGTCCAAGTTCAAACAGTCACCAACACCAAGGCACAAAAGACAGGCAGTAGTGGTCAGTTTTATTTTAAGATACAAGAAAGAAATCCTTACTTACATTAAGAAGTAATGGTAAATGGGAGGAGCATTGGCTATAGCTCCAGACCATATTATACAGGGCTTGACAGTTTCCTTAGTGTGTTGTATTGGAAGTCCCACTAAAGTAAGAAGCATTATATTTTGATAATGGTATGGGGTTAATACCTATAATAATATTCAGTATATCAATTACTTTTTTAATAGGTTACAGGCCGTTATAATTTTCTCCAGTTTACATGCAGATCACACAGTCCAGCCAATGTTGGGACAAATCATTTTATACTGCTGGGGGTTATAATGATCAGCTTCTATTCATGGGGTTGACACCCTTTTTTCCAAAAGAAAACGGATGCTGTACCTGCTTAAAACATATTAGCTGAAATTGTGCTCTAAAGCAGAACTAAACTCGTTGATTTGACGGTTTCAAAAACCAGTTACATTCCCATTGTACTGGGAATGCTAACTGTCACATTTGCTTGTGCCCCCAACCAAACCATCAAATAACTGGTGCCATAAATGATCAAATGTGCAGCCACATGGCAGTTGCAGATCAAACAGAGGCTAAGATGGCAGCTTCCTTGGCTGAAAAGGATAGGTGGGTTTAGGTCCACTTTAAAACAAAACTAAACTCACTGATTGTACTGTTTCCCAAAACAGTTAGGCATGCTTTTAATGATAACCGTTACAGTTATTAGTTGTGCTTATGTCAGCTCTGAACCAAACTGTCAACCCATCAAAATGGCTGGTGTCATAGCCAATTACATGTGCATCATCAAGCCAACCACAAATTAAACAGAAACTAAGATGGTGGCTTCCTTGGCTTTAACCTCCCTGGCGGTATGATTATGTCAGGAATTTTGTTCCAAAAGCGGTACCATTTTTTTGCATGGAAATTTGGTGTTATGTATTGTAGGCCTGCAATTCTTAGGAATAACTCACTTAAATCTGTCCAAACAACAGTCTAGTAGACATCCCGGGTATGAAAAAGTTTGAAAAATGAAATCATAAATTATAATATAATAAATAACTAAAAATAATTATCAAAAATAATAATATAATAGTAATAAAATGTATTCAATAATGTAATCAAACCAAAAACGCAGAAATTTGCTCAGTTGCAGAATTGTCGCTGTCGTCACTTTCAGTTTCTGATGATAAATTTCCTCAAAAATCAGTATCACTCAATTCTGCAAATCATTCTTATTTACTATCGCTGTTTTCTAGCTGATCAAAAACCACTTTTGACGTAAAGGGACGCTTTTTGGTTGCCATGGACATTGTCATGTTTCCAGGCAGAAAGAATGACATTTATTATATAAAAGTGCATGCAGGGCTCTGGGCAAACCACTAGGGACAAAGGGGGTGTGTAATGATTTCATACAGTAATGTAATCTATAAGATTACAGTGTACTGTATGTATAGTGTGTGTTTCACTTTTTGAATTTCCCGCCGGTCTCCGTCCCCATGCGACGCGACGCTCGCAGGGAACGGAGCCCGGCACACAGAGGCATCGGAGCGGCGGACACAGCCCGCAGACACAGCGGGGGGATATCGCTGGATCCAGGGGACAAGGTGAGTAGCGCTGCCTGGATCCAGCGATGCAAGCCCGAGTGTGGCTCGGGGTTACCGCTCTTGGTACTGAAATTCCACCCCGAGCCACACTCGGGAATACCGCCAGGGAGGTTAAAGGATAGAAGGAGTTTTGTTCCACTTTAATAGATTTTCTTCCTAATAAAAATCCATTTTGTAATAGGGTGACAAGAGCAAAACTGACATTTTCAAAACAAAACACAAAAAGCCATTTTTTTAACATAATGCACAGCCATTTAAACTGTGGTTTCATTGCAGAAGAAGAAGGTTTCATGCTATTTAAGGAAGTGAATAATAGCATATCTACTAGCCGGATCAATAGATAATAAAACCATGATTTGAAGTGGTCTCAGAAAAAGACAAAAAACTGTGATGTTAATGCATATGTGTAATTTTTTTAAATTTTGCCCATAGTTCTAATTAAATTTAAATATCAAAAAACTGCTAGTATTAGTTACGTGGACTTATTCTGTAATGTTGAAGACATTTTGTAGCTTATGGGCCGAAAATCGGGCAGCATCGGCCATTTCAATAGAAACTGGCTGACATTCAGTCTGTGTGTATGGCAGCTGGTCCGACAGAAGCAGCCATTCGGCTTTCTTCTGTCAAATGGGCATGACCAAAAAAGGTCTGCCGATCGGCAGCCGATCAGCGCTCTTAGCCAATGGCTATTCAGTTTTTTCTTGTTCAGTCCGCTGGGTTGAACGAAAAAAAACGAATTGTGTGTACCAGGCCTTATCCAAGTCACTTCCTTAAGCCGGCCATAGATTATATGATTTTCTTAAGAAAATCGCTTGTTTCCCCAATCAACACAGTCAGAGTTGATGGGAGAATCCTTCCTGCTGAGCTAATGTGTTCTCCTGGTGGGGGGGGGGGGTACGGGAAGCCATCCCTGCTGGGAGAACACTGTGTCTATTGCTAGCGGTTATAGCTGCTGGCAGTCATCTCATGTAAAAACTTGACATGCTGGTTGTACCCAAGTTGATCGATGGATCGACTTGGGTTCAATCAGCCTTGCCCATACATGGTTCGAATCTCAGTCTGTGCCTAATGAGTGCCTGTAACATACCCCAGCACTTATATCCACACAGGTTGCACAGACACCTTGATTCAATCATTATGGAAGGTCAGATGTTATAGTCCAAGAACAGAATGGGAAGTTGTGAAGCGCCTTTCTAGTCTCCGATACCATCTTCAACACCATCTCTCTTCCACATAGAGTCCTGTCTTAACATCTCTTCATCCCAGCAGTTTGACTACAATTTACACCTTCAACTAGGTAAATTGAAGGATTGGCACTTATGAAACCTTCCAGACACCAAGGATGGGATTATGTAACTATAACTAGGCGGTTCTTCAATTTTCACACCTCCCATCCAGTTTTTGGACAATAACAACTGTCTTTCCATGGTAATTGGATTAGGCGTCAGTGCTACTTGTGTGGATATAAAGGCTGGAGTATTTTCATGACACTCATTATGACTTCAACATTACAGAACAAGTCCAGTAAATTGTGGCTTATTACTACTAGATATACCATGACCTGGAACCTTCATAGGTATTCCTAAATATCAATAAAGTTTGTTAATACATTTGTAGAACTTCACATATTGACCTAGAAAAACATGGTTGACTTCAAACAGAAAGGGAAAAATAATTTTGAAGCAAAACTGAAGTTACTCTTTCAAAGCCACCCTGTTGGAGTATCCCCACAGGTGTGTTCTTCCAGGAATGACAGTGGGTGAGCCTGTGTCCTCCCTCCCGCATTGATGCTTTAGTCCTTTTAATAAGGAAACCCGTTCCGTCATAGAACAGCGTTAGTTCCCGTTTTTTTGTACCAGATCTGCTATTTATTGACATTAATAATGTACATTTCACCAAGTGGTTGCTGGAAGGTGGCGTGCAGGTGGAGAGAGGAGAAATTCAGTGGGGACGATGGCATTTTTTAATAAGAGATATGTTTTAGGATACGGAGCCTTCTTTTACTGGCGTTCTGTTGTTTCTCTGTGTTCTTGATGCTCGTGGTATAGCTGTATATGACATATGGGGGCTCTCTGCCTGCAGCAGATGGTCCAGTCTGTATCTTCACCTCATTATTATTTTTTGGTGCCCAGAAAAATAAAGAAAAATAAAACAGTTGAATATATGTGTCTTTCTGTCATCCTTTGTTTTGGGTTTTTTTGTGAACTCTTAATAGTCAGTTGCTGTCAGTTTTCATGGCAACTGCATCATCATCTCTTCACCGTGAAATATATACATATACCTCAATGGAAAAATATCACACAAATGAATTTATTTTAATCCTTGTATAAACAATACTAACTACTGTTTTGTTTTATGAACTTTCTTTTATTTCTTTAGATGATTGATGGAAGAAACCATGAAGGAACAGAAAGAGGTGCACATGTCAAGAGTACATAACGCACAGATTACAGGGGACAGGTGTGTGCAATGTACATAGTGCAGGGTTCAGGAGTGGGTAGTGCATACAGTGCATTTGTCACCTGTGTGTAATGCACCTAGTGCAGCAGTGTGTAGCTCACAGTGCAGGGGTCTGCTATGTGTAATGTACCTAGTGCAGGAGTGGGTAACTCACAGAGTGCTGGGGTTAGTTGTGTGTAATTTACGTTGTGCAGGAGTCAGAAGTGGGTAACTCACAGAGTGCAGGGGTCAGCTGTGTGAATTGTTCCTAGTGCAGGAGTGTATAGCTCACAGTGCAGGGATCAGCTGTGTGTAATGTACCTAGTGCACGAGTCAGGCGTGGGTAATGTACCTAGTGCAGGAGTCAGAAGTGGGTAACTCAAACAGTGCAGGGGTCAGCTGCATGTATTGTACCTAGTGCAGGAGCGTGCAGCTCACAGTGCAGGGGTCAATTGTGTGTAATGGGTAACTCACAGAGTGCAGGGGTCAGCTATGTGCAATGTACCTAGTGCCGGAGTCAAAAGTGGGTAACTCACAGAGTGCAAGGGTCAGTTGTATGTAATGTACCTAGTGCAGGAGTGTGTAGCTCACAGTGCAGGGGTCAGCTGTGTGTAATGTACCTAGTGCAGGAGTCAGGAGTGGGTAACTCACATAGTGCAGGGTTCAGCTGTGTGCAGTGTACCTAGTGCAGGAGTCAGAAGTGGGTAACTCATAGAGTGCAGGGGTCAGTTGGGTGTAATGTACCTAGTGCAGGAGTCAGAAGTGGGTAACTCAAACTGTACAGGGGTCAGCTGTGTGTATTGTACCTAATGCAGGAGTGTGTCGCTCACAGTGCAGGGGCAGCTGTGTGTAATGTACCTAGTGCAGGAGTCAGGAGTGGGAAACTCACAGAGTGCAGGGGTCAGCTGTGTGCAACCACCATAAGGATAACTGTGTTACCCTGAGAGTTAGGTAACTCCACAATAAAATCCATAGACAGGTGGGTCCAAGGCCCCTCTCCATTGGGTATGGGTTGTAGAAGAACCACTGGAAGATGTTGTGGTGTTTTGTTCTGAGCACACACGGAACAGGCTGCTACAAAGACAGCTATATCAGCATGGAGACTAGGCCACCAGAACTATTGGGAAATAGCCCAAATGAGTTGATTCTTCCCTGGGTAACCAGCAGCCTTGGGAGAATGGCAAGTCTGGAGCACAGCAGTACGGGGACTCTCAGGAACAAAGCAGTGGTCACAAGGTTTCTCAGGAGGTATCACAGGAACAGGAACCGACTCCATCTTGGAAGCAGAGGAAAACTGTTGCGACAATGCATCAGTCCTTACATTCTTAGTACCGGGTAAGAATGAGTAATTTAAGTTTCACAAGAACAGAGCCCATCGCGCCCTCCTGGGGGAGAGGCATTTAGCCTCAGACAAGAATGTGAGATTCTTGTGGTCAGTCAAAATGAGAACCGGAACAGTGTTACCCTCTAGGAGATGCCTCCATCCTTTAAGGGCTAACATGATCGCCAACAACTCTCTATCCCCAATCTCGTAATTGCATTCGACAAGAGACAACTTCTTGGAAAAGTAGCCACAAGGATGCATAGCGCTCTCGTAGGTGGGGCATTCAGACAGAAGGGCACCAACTCTAGTCTCAGATGCATCAACCTCAAGGATGAAGGGTAACGTGGGATCAGGATGTGCCAACACAGGAGCAGAAGGCAGCCTTGAGTGTTTCAAAGGCCTTAATGGACTCCGGAGACCAATACTGTGGGTTACCATCCTTCCTGGTCATATCAGTCAAGGGTTTGACCAGAGACGAGAGTTTACGAATAAACTTCCAAAAATAATTGGAAAAGCCAAGAAATTCTGTAGCGGACGTAAACCCACAAGTCTGGGCTACTGTAGAACTGCCGATAGCTTCTCTGGGTCCATCGAAAAACCAGCAGTGGAAATTACATAACCCAGGTATTTAACCTGTTCAATATGGAACTCGCACTTCTCCAATTTACAATACAGGTTATTTTCTCTCAACCTCTGAAGCACACGGCAGACATCTGTGTGGTGGCTCTCTAGGGACCTGGAATATATGAGGATATCGTCGAGATAAACCACCACACATTGCTGCATCTCGAAGGACATCATTGATGAACTCCTGAAAAACTGCCGGAGCGTTGCAAAGACCAAACGGCATTACGAGGTATTCGTAATGGCCTGTGCTGGTATTAAACCGCAGTTTTTCACTCATCGCCCTCCTTGATCCTCACGAGATTGTATGCCCCTCTCAGATCAGGCTTTGTGAAAACCGTTGCTCCCTTGAGGCGATCAAATAACTCCGTAATCAACGGAATCGGATAAGCATTCTTAATCAAGTGATTGAGACCCATATAATTAATACAATGTCTCAGTTTGCCACTCTTTTTTTTCACAAAGAAGAAACCAGCACCAGCAGGAGACGAGGATTTGCGAATGAACCCTTGAGAAAGTGCGTCTGCAAAATACTCCTCCATGGCTTTATCCTCCAGAACAGACAAAGGGTAAACCCAGCCACGAGGGGGTATGGCACCAGGTTGAAGGTCAATTGCAGAATCATACAACCAGTGTGGAGGCAAACTACCGGCTTTACCTTTATCAAAGACATCACTTTCTGAAAACATGTCTTACTGCATTGTGGCGACCAGGAAAGAACCTCAGCATGAAGCCAATCAAAAAAGGGCTTGTGCCTCTGTAACCAAGGATAGCAAATAACCACCGGAAAATGGGGAGAGGAAATGACTTGAAGTTGGATTATATCATGGTGAAGAGCCCCTACGGCCATTTTCAATGGAGCAGTCTCATGAGTCACCACAGCAGGCTGTAGAGGTCTCCCATCAATAGCCTCAATGGCGAGTGGAGTGGCCCGAAACTGCAACTGAATCGAGTGCTTAGACACAAAACCACTATCTATGAACAGGCCTGCAGCCCCAGAGTCAATTAGAGCCTGTGTCTCAATGGACGGCTCAGACCAACAAAGGGTAACCGGAACTAGGGGCTTGTGTTTCTGGATGACTGGGGATGTAGCGCCACCTATCGTCTGTCCCCTATAGGACATCAGGTGCGAGTGTCCCCCCAGACGGTTAGGACAAGACTTCAAAAAGTGACCTGGCTGGCCACAGTCAAGGCACAATCTCTCCCTCCTCCTAAAGGCTCTCTCATCCGCAGAGAGACGTGTGAAGCCCAATTGCATGGGTTCTACTTCACTGACAGGCTCAGAAATCAGGAGGTATGGGAGGTGAGGGAGGCACGGGTGGGACTACAAAGTTTGGAGCCAAACGTACAGGAGGCTTCCGCAAGCACTCCTTAAAGGAAGTTTTCTCTCTGAGTCTGGAGTCAATAAGAATGGCAAATGTGATCAACCTCTCCAGCTCAGTGGGTATGTTTCAGGCTGCTATCTCATTTTTGATGTTATCCGAGAGACCATGAGAAAAAGCAGCCACAAGAGCCTCATTGTTCCAAGCAACCTCTGCTGCCAGAGTACAGAATTCAATGACGTAATCGGCAACTGTTCTCGTACCCTGCTTGATAGGCATGAGGCTTTTGGCAGCAGTAGTGGAGCGTGCGGGAACGTCACATACCCTTTTAAAGGCCACAAACTCTGGGTAACTCTGGACAACAGGTTTTTGCGTTTCCTATAGGGGGTTTGCCCAGGCCAAGGCTCTTTCTGAAAGCAAAGAAATCACAAAACCTATTTTGCTTCTGTCCGTGGGGAACACCTGGGGCAGCATCTAAAAGTTTATCCCAACCTGGTTGAGAAACCCTCTGCATTGAACTGGATCACCACAAATCGTTGGGGAAGTGGAGCGGAACCAGACCTACCCCTTGTAGAGGTAATACTTGAGGCGGGTGCCTGCACAGAGACTTGGGAATCAGCAGGAACGCCCTGCAACACAGGTTGTGCCAGAACAGCCACCGTAGGGGGAACCAGGTGAGCAATGCGATTCAGGAGCGTCTGTAACGCTATGGCAAACTGATCCATGTGTTGATCCTTCTCATCTAATCTGGAAAAAATATTACCAGCAAGTGGATTGATTGCATCTTCTGAATTCATGGCCTTCACCTACTGTCAGGAACCATGAATCAGACTGAGACGAAAGTGCAGTAAAAATCACACTATTTAATAAAATGGTAAAATAGAACAAACAGATCAAACTAAGTCAAAACATAGCCAAGGTTCGGTAGCTAGAGCGGATGGTTGAAGCAAGCCAGCAAACAAGGGTCCAGAAATTAGCAATGTCACACAAACAGCATGTAGGGTCAGGAGCCAGAAGGGAAGTCAGCCGAGCAGAAGGAACGTCAAACAGGCCAAAGTCTTTCACAGGAAACCACAGCGGAGATTTATCCAGTGATGTTGACCAGGCGAAGGCGTCTGAGATATGATCCAGACAGTTTATATAGCTAGGAGAGCTGGTTAATGAGCAGGATATGGACATCAGGTGAGACAAAGTGAAAGCTGTGACTGGCAATTAATCCTCAACTGAGTAGCTTGCTCTGAGAAAGGAGGACTGAGCCCAGCCCTGACAGTAACTCACAGAGTGCAGGGGTTTGATGTGTATAATGTACCTAGTGCAGGAGTCAGAAGTGGGTAAATCACAGAGGTCAGATTTAATGTACAGGATGCTCTTTGCCCTCCTATTAGACCCTAAATTCCTGGCCTACTGAAAATTGTGCCCACCTCTACCAGCAATCCAGAACCCCCCCCCCCCCCCATCTATAACTCCGTACTCAGAACAGTACCCCCTCAGTCCGTCTACCTATCACTCCCACAAAAGTGTGGCCACTTCCCCTATCACTATGGAAATCTTTGCCCTGCTGGCTGAGAGCAAGCAGGACAGTGGCCGGGAGGGGGAACCTTCTAAGCTCTGCTCTGCAACATGCACTTAGTCTATGCAGTGAGTTTTGATGGGGAGAAGCTAGTTCTGGGCCCAGATTCCCTTGCTAACCCAAGGGGACTCAGTATGGGAGGGCTACCTGTACTCCTAAACACGAACACATATGAATTACACACGTTCTGAGGCTAATTTAATGCAGAGAAGGCACCAAGTGAGTTTAATTACCACTTTAATCAGCCACAGAACCTATGGTATTAATATGTGTTTAGTTTTAAAGGGATTAGGTGGCAACCCTAAACAAACTACTTTCAGGGGTATATTTAACAGACCTAATGGGGCCACATAAAAGAAGCTCATTGTTTGAGTTTGACCTAAATTGTGATTAGTTCTCTTAAAAATATATAAATAAACATCTTCTTTACATGCCAGACAAATCTCATCTTCTTGAATACAGAAATGTGAGATTAATTTGGGAAACAATCTTCCAGTGTCTGCTGTTTGTGGTGTGACAGTCTGGAGTGATTTCTGTCTGGACCCCGGATAGAAACTATAAGGAATTCTCTGAAGTTGGCTGTGGTAAAGCAATCTCTTGTTAATTTCCCAGCTGATTCCATCTCCCAAAGGTTATGAATCTCAGCCAGTGACTGTCCAAGGGAGTCCTGCTGGGTGTTCTATGTGCAGTCTCCTATGATGGAATTCTGAGTCGGAAGGTGGCCATACTGCAGGGATAATATGGAAATCCGAATTCGATTGCAAATCGAGTTGAAGAACGGCAAAAAAATGAATGACGGCAAAAAAAAACATTAACTTTTTAGATTCTAGGTTGCTTGACTGGGTTCCTGTTTTTGGTAAATGTTTATTTGCACGCAATTATTAGGGCAGTGTACAAGGGTCAGTAGGATGTATTGCAATGTACAGAGGTCAGCAGGATGTAGAGCAGTGTACCAAGGTCATTAGCATTTAGGGCAGTGTACAGAGAACAGTAAGGCAGAG
>BLSH010502868.1:303992-318232 GCA_018402905.1 Glandirana rugosa
TTCCAAGGGGGAGGACCGGTGACAGGACGAACGAGAGTCGGTCGTCCCGTTTCTAAAGGTATCACTATCCCCTTCACCAGTGTGAAAACACCCTCACTATCCATCTGCCTGACTCCCCCATGACAAGACAATGTACTAAAGGTACATTGTATTTATACGTCGATATCATTACAAAAATATCAACCAATAATGTTACGGTAGAACACCAAGAAAACCTATAATGTGGAAAGATAACATAAAAGATTCACACATGGAGGGTAGGAGACACTCGATAAAGGAGAAGGATCAAGTGAGATGAGACATTGAAGGACAAGGCCCACGAAGGTGTAATATCCAAAAGAACCACAAGATGGCATTGTAATAACCAACTATAAAAACATTACTATAGCTGCATATTTATGTTACATGGAAATCATGTAACAGAACAGTACCCCCTCAGTCCGTCTACCTATCACTCCCACAAAAGTGTGACCACTTCCCCTATCACTATGGAAATCTTTGCCCTGCTGGCTGAGAGCAAGCAGGACAGTGGCCAGGAGGGGGAACCTTCTAAGCTCTGCTCTGCAACATGCACTTAGTCTATGCAGTGAGTTTTGATGGGGAGAAGCTAGTTCTGGGCCCAGATTCCCTTGCTAACCCAAGGGGACTCAGTATGGGAGGGCTACCTGTACTCCTAAACACGAACACATATGAATTACACATGTTCTGAGGCTAATTTAATGCAGAGAAGGCACCAAGTGAGTTTAATTACCACTTTAATCAGCCACAGAACCTATGGTATTAATATGTGTTTAGTTTTAAAGGGATTAGGTGGCAACCCTAAACAAACTACTTTCAGGGGTATATTTAACAGACCTAATGGGGCCACATAAAAGAAGCTCATTGTTTGAGTTTGACCTAAATTGTGATTAGTTCTCTTAAAAATATATAAATAAACATCTTCTTTACATGCCAGACAAATCTCATCTTCTTGAATACAGAAATGTGAGATTAATTTGGGAAACAATCTTCCAGTGTCTGCTGTTTGTGGTGTGACAGTCTGGAGTGATTTCTGTCTGGACCCCAGATAGAAACTATAAGGAATTCTCTGAAGTTGGCTGTGGTAAAGCAATCTCTTGTTAATTTCCCAGCTGATTCCATCTCCCAAAGGTTATGAATCTCAGCCAGTGACTGTCCAAGGGAGTCCTGCTGGGTGTTCTATGTGCAGTCTCCTATGATGGAATTCTGAGTCGGAAGGTGGCCATACTGCAGGGATAATATGGAAATCCGAATTCGATTGCAAATCGAGTTGAAGAACGGCAAAAAAATGAATGACGGCAAAAAAAAACATTAACTTTTTAGATTCTAGGTTGCTTGACTGGGTAATTTGCACGCAATTATTAGGGCAGTGTACAAGGGTCAGTAGGATGTATTGCAATGTACAGAGGTCAGCAGGATGTAGAGCAGTGTACCAAGGTCATTAGCATTTAGGGCAGTGTACAGAGAACAGTAAGGCAGAGGAAAGGGGTTAGCAGGGCAGAGGACAGAGGTTGACAGGACAGAAAAAAGGGTCAGAAGGGCAGAGGGTAACAGGACAGTGTACAGGGGCAGTAGGATGTAGAGCAGTGTACAGAGGTCATTAGAACATAGCACAGTGTACGGGGATCAGTAGGGCAGAGGACTGGGCATCAATAGGATAGGGGACTTGGGGTCAAGAGGGCACAGTACAGGGGTGGTCAGTATGGCAAAGTAAAGGGGCTCAGGAGAGCACGGGATAGTGCAGGGAATGAGCAGGGCAAAGTACAGGGGGGTCAGCGTGGGTTTGGGAGGACACAATATTGAGTGGGTTGGGAGGACACAGGAAAGGTGGGCAGGAAGGGAACAGGAAAGAGAGTTCAGAGGTTACAGTACGGGAGGGGGGGAGTACTCAGGAGGGCACTGTAAAGGGGGGTTTGACAGGGGGCAGTGACAACCTTAATGAGCCTAATTTCTCACAGTGCTACATGAAACATCATCATGATGACATTTTCCCATTTGCCTGCTAAAAGCCCTTCTATGCTAAACTGCAGTAACTCAGCAGACTTACAGTAGCATAGAGGTGCCTGCATGCTAATCCATGATGTACTGCTGGCTGAGTTTACCTGCAGATACACTGCCTCTGCCAGCAAGCCTTTCCCAAAGCCCTCTTCACAATGAAGAGGCACCCCCACTCCTAAGAGGGGGGATGTCTGTTACAGTTTGCTTTTCTTTGGGTCACAGACATCCCAGATCCATGGGTTCAATCACTGGTTTCAAAAGAGTACAAGAGTTCAAAACTACTGTCTCACTGATTTCTTCTTTCAAATCAACAAAAAAATCCCCAAGGATAGTCCAATTTACAGAATGCCCTGAATCACCTCTAGTCCCAGGGAGTTATTGTACCTGTACTGCCAAAGGTCAGGTTCAAATGATTCTACTTAAGCCTATTCACTGTACCAAATCCCAGCTGTGGTAGTCATCCTACCCTGATTCTTCAACAAATTTCTTCAAATTCCAAAATTATCTCTCAGAGACAAATGCAATGCATGGCACCCGTGGACATACAGAACAACATATAAATCTGCCATTTCCTTACACATGAGAAGGATATTCTGAATAACAAAAGTAAATCAAACACGTCACAGAACAGGTATAGTGAGTGGGTTTCCATCCCGGCGGCTCCAGGCCCACTTCGGGAGGCATGACGGGATTCAACCAGGTGAGTGTCTTGACGCACCACACAAGAAAAGGAAAAATAATATATAAGAGGCGGGGGAGCAAGAGGATGCTCACAGGTATCAGAATGGGAGATGACTCGGGGGGGGGGGGGTGAGAGAGAGGGAAAAAAAAAGAAGAGGGGAGTGAACAGGTATCCAGTGCGATGGGGTGTGTTCACCAGGGTAACCAGGGGGGCAGGTGGATTTCAGCCATCAGAACTATCTTCCAGTAGTGTCCTACCCTCACCTGAGTAGACAAACATGTTCCAATAGGACCATGTCTTAATGTATTGTTCTCTTTTGTTTTGGGCAGTGAGAACTAAGTCCTCTAGGGTGCTGATATTTCTGACTTTATTAAGCCACATGGCAATAGAGGGGGGGTTAGGGTCTCTCCAATGTAGGGTGATACAGGCCCTGGCGGCATCAATCAGGTGACGAAGGATTGATTTTTTTATATGTCTTGAGGGAGATTTGTGAACAGTGGAGCAGGAAGAAGGCAGGATCCTCAGGAATCAGGAAGTCTGTAAATTGTTGAGATATTCTTCTTACCTCTGACCAGAAAGGCTTGATTCTTGAGCAAGTCCAGAAAGTATGGAGTATTGTCCCCCACTCTTCCTGGCATCTCCAGCAGCGGTCCGAGATCGCAGGTGAGTAATTACATAAAACGGACGGGGTAAGATACCAGCGGGTTAGTAATTTATAATTACCCTCTTGTGTACGCGTACAGATAGAGGACTTCCGAGCTAGATGTACAATGTTCTGGCTTTGAATAGGTGTAAAGGTTCGGCCCAGGTTCCTTTCCCATTTGCTCAGACTGGATAAGACAAAGTTAGCCGGGGGTGAGATCAATAGCGTGTACATCTTAGAAAGCGGATAGGGGAGAGGATCATCGTCTGCACAGTAAGATTCCAACAGCGTCAGTGAGCGCCGGAAATTCACCGGTGGCCCCAGTGAGCAGAGAAAATGGAGTAGTTGAAGAGCTTGCCAGAGCTTCAATGCATACCATCCATCTGACTGTGTCAGTGCACAGATCGAGGGCCGGGTATCAGAGCTCAGGAAATGGGATGCTTGGAAACAGCTACGTTCAAGAAGGGCCCGGAACGGGCCCGGCTCCGTGCCTGGGTGGAAATTGGGGTTTTCGCAGGATGGGGAATAAGGGTGAGTGAGCTGAGGAGAACTCAGAATTTCTGCAAACCATGGAGCATATGCGGAGTGTGGGGCCTATGGTAGGATGTTGTTTTAGGGGAATCAGAAGGTCAGCGTAGCACCATGGTGCACGTCTCAAAGGAATGGGGCTAAGTTTCTGTTCGATTGCAGTCCAAAGCTTGAAGGCCCCATGTCTACATCAATCCAACAACCTTCCCATATGGGCCGCCTGGTAATATTTTAGTGCATCTGGAACTGCTACCCCTCCATGGCATTTAGGGAACGCCATGAGGCGTCTACCTATCCTGCGTCTTTTCTTCACCCAAATGAAATTGGTAAAGGTAGAATTAACCTGATGAAAAAAGATGGATGGGATATGGATGGGTAGTGTTTGGAAGAGGTACAGAAACTTCGGTAGAACACACATCTTGATAACGTTACAGCAGCCAAACCAGGAATGTAGGCCCTGGTTCAATTTTTCTAATAGTACACGAACTTTGCGAAGCAGGGGTGGGAAATTCAAGGCAAAGGTGTCTGCTGGATTCAGGGGGATATATGTGCCCAGGTATTTCAATGCGAAGATGCCCATTTGAAGTTAAAATTAAGCTTCAAAGCGCATAGCTGACGTGAGGGCATAGCTACTGCCATGGCTTCCGATTTGGCGTAGTTAATCATAAGATTTGACAATGAGCCGTATTTGTCAAATTCTTTCATCAGGTTAGGTAGAGAGATATGCGGACTACACAGGGAGAAAAGTAGATCATCTGCGTACGCGGAGACCTCGAGATTTAGGTCATTTAGCTGAACCCCCGAAATATCAGAATTGATCCTGACTCTGTTCAAGAAGGGTTCCAAGGAAAGGGCAAATAATAGGGGCGAGAGGGGGCAACCCTGTCGGGTACCGTTTGATATGGCAAATGACTTTGAAAACACCCCGTTTGCCTTAACCGAGGCCTGTGGGCCCGAGTGAATGCTGGAGATCCACCGAAGAAATTAGTCCCTATTTAGTAATGAAATTGGCCTATAACTGCCGCAAACAGTGGGATCTTTCCCCTCTTTTGAAATAACCGATATATGCGCTAGGAGGGAGGCAGGAGGGAAAGAGGTGGACTGGCCAAGAGCACTGAAAACCCTAAGCATGTGTGGTCCTAACAAAGGCAACAGGGTCTTGTAGTATTGGATGGTAAAGCCATCCGGGCCAGGAGCTTTCCCCGACTTGGTTGTCTTCACAGCTGCCTGTAGTTCTTCTATCCTGATGGGTTCCTCCAGGTCATATTGGACCGGAGAGGGGAGACAAGAGAGTCGTGCTGAAGCGAGATAATCTTCTATAGCAGAGGCAGGTGTATGAGGTGGAGGGAGGTTGTAGAGCGAGGAGTAAAACTCCCCAAATTCCTGTGCAATATCTTTGGGATGGGACAATTTGGAGCCATTTGCTCTACGTATATAGGGTATGTAGGATGACAAACGTTGGTCTCTAAGGGCCCTAGCCAGCAGTCATCCACAATTGTCCCCAGATTCCTAAGATAGCTTCTTGCACGCTTGTATGGTGGCTTTGTAACGAAGTAGGTCTGAAACTTGTCGACGGAGGTGGGCCAGGTTGTTACCAAGAGAGGCAGTGGGACTCCTCTTATGTTGGAGTTCGAGGGCTTGGATATTTGAGAGTAGCGTATTTAATTGCTGCTCACGGGCTCGGTTAATCCGGGACCCTTGCTTGATCAGAATCCCTCGAATGACCGCCTTGTGAGCTTCCCACACTATACCCGGATCACTATCAAGGGTGGCATTTGTCTGAAAATATGATGTAAGTTCTTTAGAGACATCTCGTTCAGTCGCCACCGCAATTCCGATGGGGAAGCCAGCTCAGTCAGGGTAAAGTGCAGCATGATCGGAGCATGATCTGACCACGTGATTAGCCCTATAGACACGTCCATCACAGAAGAAAGCAATTGGTGTGGGATAAGAAAAAGATCAATGCACCAGTAAAGTTGGTGGGGGTTGGAAAAGAAAGTGTAATCGCGGTCTGTGGTATGCATGATGCGCCATGAATCAACCAGTTGTAATTTGTGTAAAGTACGCAGAATACGCTTCCTGGTGCCAAGGGGGACCGAGGAATTGCTCGACGAGGTGTCCAGATTCGGGTCCATGGGGACATGTCGCACTGCTTTTTTACTTATCCTCTGTTCCCAGGGTGTACAGAAAGGTCTTGGAAACCTTGCTTGCCATCATTAGAACTCATGACATCCAAGTAACTGGCTATCTAGACACCTTCTCCTGAAGCATTTATCGCCTTTGCAACTCTCAGCAAATGTCCCCAACACAATTCAGCTGCTCCAGGCCTTTGGCAGGGTGATCTGTTTCAACAAATCTGCTCTTCAGTCTTCTGGATACAGCCCAAGCAAAAGTCTTTTCTCCAGAATAAGAAAGTTATTTTTTTAGGAACTCATTCTTGACAACTGAGATCCAAGAGAAATCCTATAGTCAGATTCACTATGAGAGTTCTGGCCTAATGGTTGCCATCAAGGTAGTACATTTCACCCAATTCCACTAAAGAACTCTCCAACAAAACATTCAAAACAGGCTCTTTCCCTGGACTTACCCATTCACCTATCCAGCCAAACAATAATCTTTCATTCCTTACAATTGGAACATTCTTGCAACAGGCGCAAGTCTGTCAGGCAGGGGAGGAATCTTCTAATGCTTGATGGTTGAGGAAACATGGTCAAGCCTATCAACATCCTGGAGCTCAGAGCAGTCAGGTTGTCCCGCCAGCACTGGGCTCCCTTTCTAATGGGACACCCAATTTGGGTACAGTCACCACAGTAACATATACTGTATCAACCATCAAGGGGACACAAGTAGCCTGCCTGCCTTAAAGGAAGCAAACCCAATTCTCTCATGGACAGAATCTCACAGCAATTTCTGTGGTCCACATCCCAGAAGTGGAAAACTGGCAGATGGATTATTTCAGCCACAGCCATTTGGACCAAGGTTAATGGTCTTCTTTATCCAGATGTGTTTGATCTGATATGCTTAAGAAGGGGGACTCCACATGTGGTCATCCTATCCTCTAGATAAAACAAATTACCTCTGTTTGCCTGAACCAGGGATCCTCTAGCCATGGCCTTGGATGCTCGAATGGCCTTGGTTTCAGGTCAGGCTAATTTATGCTTTCTCTTAACTGTGAGTTCTGTTTTACCTGCTCCACATAATAGAGCAAGAGAAGAAAATGATGATTCTGCTTACACCAAACTGGCCCTAAAAGAACCCAATATGCAGACATGCTCCGCCATCTAGCAGACAATCCCTGGCCTCTTCCAACAGGCCAGATCTGCTATCCCAAGGCTTTCTGTGCCATCCTGCTTCAGAGTCCCTGGCTTTAGGCTTTAACGGTATGACTGTTGAAACCTAGGTCTTAAAGAATGGAGGAATCTCTAAATCTGTGATTTCTACCTTGATGAAAGCAAGAACAGCCACTTCCAGGAATATTATCACAATTGGATATCTTACTTTACCTGGTGTGAATCAGGCAAATTCATTTCCAGAGATTACTCTGTGCCTTGCATTCTGGTCTTCCTACAAATAGGTCTTGACCATAATGTAGCACTTAGCTCCCTAAAAGGGTGACTATCAGTCTTATCAATGTTTTTTGAAGACCCCTGGCTTCACACTCCATTGTGAAAACCTCTACTCCAGGTGTTTCTCATGTTAAGCCCTCCTTGCAGAACCCTGTGCTTCACTGGGACTTAATTTGGTTCCCTCTACCCTGCAGAAACCACCCTTTGAATTCATCACAGATATTCCCTTGGGGATTCTTGCCAGCAAAGTAGCTTATTTGGATAGCCATCATGTTAGACGTGTATCTTAACTGACGTCCTGTCAGGGAAGAGTTTGTGGAAGAGCTCGCAAAGTTTCCAGTATCCAAGATGGCCACGCAGTCCCGCGCAGGCGCCTTAGCAAATGGCCTCCTTTAGCGAACGGTCGCTCGTTACGAACGTTCGTCCGCAAGGCGCGCAATGAGCGCCAATTACCAGCAAGAACCGGCCTATAAAAGGACATCAGTGACTGTCACTAATCGCTGGATTATCTTCAGCTCAGTACCCTGTGTTCCTGAGATCTGTGTTTCTGTGCTTGATTACCTGTTACCGACCCGTCTTCCCTTGACCTACTCTGACTCTCTCCTGGCTCTGATCCCAGCTTGCTCCACGGACTTCTCCTGCCTTATTTGGACTGCCTTATGTGTTTGACCCTCGGCCTGGCTTTTGACACTGCACCTTGCCTGATATTACCACAGTTGTCTGCTTGCACTTGCAGAACAGCATTGGGTCCACCTGCTGTGCATCCAGAGTACTTCTGCACCTGGAACTACTACCAAGCTCCATCTGCAGGCAACCCCTGCATCTTTGGGCATTACACCTTCTGTCACCAGCTCCAGGGGTGTCGTGCACTTAGCCACAAGGGGAGCCCTCTCATCATCTCAGCCTCCTGACCAGTACATGACATGGCCCTTACCTATAAAAAGCCTTTCCTCTTACTTCATGACAAATTTGTATTAAGCTCAAGACCATCCCTTCTTCCGAAGAATTCCAACATTCCATCCCAATGACGACTTTCTTTTGCAGTCCTTGTGCCCTGCTGCTAAGAAGGAATTCTGTCTGCATGGCCAGACGTAGTCAGAGTTATCAGAGTGCTTTCATTAGACAAATGGATTTCCTGTTTGTTTTTCCCTCAAGACCTTGCTTCAAAATCTACCACCATTGTATGGTGGATCAGGAGCTTGATTGCAAGAGCTTAAGTTCTTTCTCCTGCGCTGTTGCTCTCCTACTCGATCAGATCTGTAGGAGTATCCTGGGCTTGAAGCACCAAGCCTCGGTTGCCCAACTGTGTAAGGCAGCCACCTTGTATTCTGTTCATACTTTCTCTAAGTTCTACCATGTGAATGTTTTTTAAACTTCTGTGAATGCAGCTTTTAGCTGTTCTTGCAGCGGCACTCTGAACCTTCAGAGCGGCACTCTGAACCTGGTCCTTGACCCCTATTGTGTTTTGGACCTGTTAACACAGTTCTGTTTGCCTAGTTGTTGCCCACCCCTTGTATTCATTTCTTGAGGACATCCCATGATGTATGAAAAAGTTGCCTGTGTGCTGTACTGTATGATAAAGATAAGAGGATCTATGTTTGTGGGTTGCCTACTGTGCATGTAGTTAGAACCTGGCTGCCCAGGTCAGGGGAGGGGGTTAATGTTTTTGCCGCCTTTTTCCCGGTGTGTGCACGGGCTTTTGCTGGGGCT
Source organism: Glandirana rugosa (assembly GCA_018402905.1). NCBI lineage: Eukaryota > Metazoa > Chordata > Amphibia > Anura > Ranidae > Glandirana > Glandirana rugosa. The sequence continues at coordinate 313,138 of BLSH010502868.1, forward strand.
CAGCATCCCTCCTGTGTTTTGTAAAGGGGAAGAGGTCCAGATTCTAAGGGGGACTTCGGAAAACACTTGTGAAAATGCATGGGAAACCTAAGCTAAAGACTTTGCCAGAAGAAACCTGGAACATAGACTTTTCTGGTAAAGTACCGTCAAGTTTGGACTTTCCTCTAAGAGACCTCACCTGTTCAGGTAACCTGGGGTAGCCACAGTTTGGAACAGAATCTTACCAAGTTTATATTAAACATTGATTCAACTGCTCAGAGCCTGCTCTGAAATTATTCCATGGTTTGCATGTGAGGAACCAGTATTTTATTAACCACTTCAGCCCCGGTAGGATTTCCCGCTTTAGGACCGGAGCACTTTTTGCGATTCGCCACTGCGTTGCTTTAACTGACAATTGCGCGGTCGTGCAATGTTGTACCCAAACAAAATTTGCTTCCTATTTTTCCCCACAAATAGAGCTTTCTTTTGGTGGTATTTGATAACCTCTGCGTCACTTCTGATCACCGCTATAAACAAAAAAGAGCGACAATTTTGAAAAATAAAAACAATATTTCTTACTTTTTGCCTTAATACATATCCCAAAAAAAAATATAAAAAAACAAATTTGTTCATCAAAGTGTTGACTGTGTTCCCTTGGATGTGTTTCTGTGTGGGGGTGGGCTGACTGGGGGAGGGGAGTGATCTCTGCTCCCATATACAGGCAACAGAGGATCACACTCCTCTGCCTTGTCAAAACGGAGATCCGTGTGTTTACATACACGGACCCCCGTTCTGTCACTGCGGGAGAGTGATCGCGGGTGGCCGGCAGACATCGAGTCCGCCCCCACCTCTGATTGGCTCCCCCACTACACAGTGAGCGTGCGCTGCACAACACTAACCCAATGAGAGAGGGAAGCATGGAGGACGTGACGGACAACCAGTCAAACCCTCCTTACACTTCCCTGTAAATTCCATATCTTCAAGTTCAGTAAAGTAAAGGACACAGGCCACCCTCTCCTAACTCTCCTTGTTTACTCATCATTACTTGCTACAAAACTTAGGACTCACAAAGTGGGGTAGGGATATGGGGAGATGCCTCAGGGCTGAGTATCCTTAAAGCGGAGTTCCACAGTATTTTAAGTTTATTAAAAGTCAGCAGCTACAAAAAGTGTAGCTGCTGACTTTTAATAAACAGACACTTACCGGTTTCCCAGTCCAGTGATGTGGCCAACATGAGCCTCAGATTTCTCCCCCTCCCCTCCGCAGCGCCGTCATTGGTACTGTGGGCATGTGCGAGTGGCGCTGCACTTTGTGATTGGTCCCGAAGTCTTCTAGGACCTGTCCTGTGTCCAAGAAGACTTCAGGAGGGAGGGGGAAGGAGACCTTCAACTTCCGATCGCCTAAGGCGACCGAAACGGAAGTACCCGTAAAAATCGGGTATCCGCACCCCCCCTCCTCCCCAAAAGTGGAACTCCGCTTTAAAAGCTTGCCGCTGTCCAATCACCTGAAGCTATGAGCCTACAACCCATGGTGTATGAATAGGTTGCTTGTGCCCTGTACTGTACTCCAGATATGGTATTTGCAGGTAAGTAAAAATTCCTTCTTTTTTTTGGGTTTTTGCACTTATTGAACAGATATACCAAACACTTTTAATGGCATATTTGATAGACCAAAAAGACACAAATAATAGTTTATTGTTAGGCTTTACATACACTTTAAATCAGAACTGAGCAGCCCGGGTGCTCCAGGAGCACTTGCCATAGTGTACATACAGTATATACAGGGCCGTAGATAATTTTTTGTTCTGGGGGGGGGGGTTCAGCAGCAGATACTAAGTAAAAGTCTTTTTAAATAAAATAAATTGTGCCAAATTCATAAAGATTGGAAAAAGGATTGCATGGTTGTTTTGTACCATGCAATCCAGTGCAGGAAAATGCAATGCATTTCCAATATGTGTTTGGAGTGTCGATAAGATTGCACTGACATCCCAAACACAGGTTGCAAACGAAGTGCATTTGCCTGCACTGGATTGTGTGGTACAAAACAACCATCAGGGGAGGGCTGGGCCAGGGGGCAGGGGGGCAATTGACCCCCAGGCCACTCTAACTTACATTCAAAATGGCCGCTCACACTTTTTTCTTCTTGTGGAGGAAGGAAGCAGGGGTGCAGCCACCAGCTAACTGCAGGCAAAGGGGGGGGGGGGGGCACAGGGCCGACTGTGCTGATGGGCATTGGCGAGCCTGCATTTATGGGCACTGATCAGGTTGCATTTGATAGGCACTGGTGAGGCTGCATTGATGGGCACTGGTGCGGCTGCACTGATGGGCACTGGTGAGGCTGCATTGATGGGCACTGGTGAGGCTGCATTGATGGGCACTGATGAGGCTAAGCTGATGGGCACTGATGAGGCTGCATTGGTGGGCACTGATGAGCTGCATTGATGCATTATTTTTGATAAACCTCTTTTGCTATTAACATTAAATATTATGTTACCACATTGTATCATATTTGTCTTGCTTCATAACATCAATATCCGTTCTAAAACCAGGTGGGCATGGATGGTGAGCTGATTCGGTGGTTCAATGGGCCACTTGACTGGACTTGCTCCCCAGGCCTAAGGCTGCCAGCCCTCCCCTGACAACCATGCAATCCAGTTGCAGTGCAATTCCAAAATTGATGCATGCACAACTTTGTTGTGATCTGAGCCTATTCAAAATGAATGGGCCCAAATCGCACCGCCCTGAAGTTCATGTGAATTAAACAGGAATGTGGAGTGGTTCCTGTATAATTCATATGTGGATCATATTGTGAACTGAGGCTTAATCATTCCAGCCTGGCTCTGGCAGCCATGTTGTGGTGCTCACCGCCGATTCAGAGAGCTGAGGGGTAACCCAATGAGCACCACAACATGGCTGCCAGCACTAGGCTAGACTGTCAGTAACACAACAGCAATGGAAAACTCAGCCCAGGCTCAGTCAATGTCATTAACCACTTGAATGACTAGGCTTCTTCTGATATTCTCTCTTACATGTAAAAATCTGTATTTTTATGCTAAACCCTCAAACATTATACATTTTTTAGCAGAGACCCTAGAGAATAAAATGGTGGTCGTTGCAATTTTTGTATGTAATACGGTGTTTGCACAGCGGGTTTTCTAAACACAATTTTTTGGGGAAAAAATACACTCCAGTAAATTTTAATGCGGAAACACTATAGCCAAATTTTTGGGAAAAATATAAAAGATGATGTTGTGCTGAGCAAATAGATACGTAACATGTCACGCTTTAAAATTGCACACGTTAAAGGAATGGCAATAAACTACGATACCTAAAAATCTCCATAGGCGGCGCTTTAATGTTTACAGGTTACCAGTTTAAAGTTACAGAGGAGGTCTAGTGCTAGAATTATTGCTCTCACTATAATGTTCACAGCAATACCTCACATGTGTGGTGCAAACACTATTTACATATGCGTGCATGGCCTACGTATGTGTTCGCTTCTGCACACAAGCACAAGGGGGGTGCTTAAAAAAGTTTTTTTTTATTTTCTTTAAAAAATATATTTTTACACTGGTTCTTTTTTTAACCCTTTTATTGCTGTCACAAAAATGAAAACATCCATTGTGATAGCAATAAACCATGACAGGTCCTCTTTATGGAGATATCTGTCCTCTACGCTTTAAAGCATGGGATAACAAAACATTGATCTCATGCTTTCCCAGAAAAAAAAGGAACACTCGTTTACATTCTCCCTAACTGTAAGTGCTGAAATACTTTGGTCTCCTAGGCCACAAAGATGATCGGTGACATTCTGCTCCCCGATCACCGCTATGGCTAGCTGCATCAACTGCCAGATCAGATACCGGGCTCCCCAGAGGGACAGAAGAGCCCAGAAAAGCACAGAGAGTGTCAGGAGCAGTTGACCCCTCCTGCTTGTAAAAGCAATCAAGCAGCTAATAAGCCACTAGAATCGCTTTTATAGTATAGGGAATCGCAGAACAAAATTATACTGGGATTATGACTGACAGTTGCAGCCATGGCCCCGGTATAACCTCTTGAACACAATGACTTACATGTACATGACATAAAGTGGTTAAGGCCCTGTTCACATCTAGCAATTTGGGATCGCTGACAGAATCGCTGCGATTCTGCCAGCGATTCCAAATCACACTGTAATGCTGGCAAGATGCAGCATGTGTGTTTGTGTGCCATTTATTTTTAATGGCACCTAAAATGTGGTACAGTTTTGGCAAAATTGTCATGCAGCAAGGAGCAGGAGCTTTTCTTGAGCGCCAATTGCAGCAAAACCACACTGCGATTTGGTGCCATTAAAAATGAATGCCACAAATATGTATGCAGCGTTTTGCCAGCGTTGCAGTGCAATTTGGAATCTCGGGGGATTCCACCCACGATCCCAAATCGCTAGAAGTGAATGGGGCCTGACAAAACAGCAATGGAAGACTCAGCCCAGCCTTAGTCACTAACATTGCCAGTTGTCACACAGTCTCTCATGATTACTTAGTCTCCACGGCTGATTTGCCTGGGCAATGGATGGTGTTGGCGCTGCAATCATCCCGGCACCATGTTTGGCATGGTGTCAGGATTATTGAAGCGCATTATTTCTATTATTACATTGTAATATGAAATTAAATAGTTCAACTCACCATAATGCAGAATCGGTGGGAGCCCTGTATGTGTCACTTGCTACCGTTGCTTGTCACCAGATGCAGCCTGTGTGTCACTTGCCACGTCGTCTGCCACCCGATGCAGCATGTTGCTTGCCACGTCGTCTGCCACCAGTGCAGCGTGTCACTTTCCACGTCGTCTGCCACCAGTGCAGCGTGTCACTTGCCACATCGTCTGCCACCAGTGCAGTGTGTCACTTGCCACGTCGTCTGCCACCAGATGCAGCATGTCACTTGGCACGTTGCCTGTCACCAGATGCAGCGTGTCACTTGCCACGTTGTCTGCCACCTGATGCAGCATGTCACTTGCCACGTCTGCCACCCGATGCAGCATGTCACCTGCCACGTCTGCCACCCGATGCAGCATGTCACTTGCCACGTCTGCCACCAGATGCAGTGTGTCACCTGCCTGAAAGACAACTCTTTTCTCTG
>BLSH010502868.1:337122-351617 GCA_018402905.1 Glandirana rugosa
CGTTTAGGTCCAGGTATACCCCCCCCCCCTTTTATTAAAACCAATTAAAAAGCAGAAGGAACCGGTAGGCCATATGGACCTGGATTTGCAGCATAACCTCCTAATACGGTGGTGCAGACAACAGAAAAGCATAATGAATAAATAGCAGTGGTAGTCACATTCACATGGGGCAATTGATCCGTGCCCCATGAAGTTCATACCTCACAACTTTTTGAGATGGGAAAGAGGGAAACCTATTAGCAAAAGTATTCAGCCCCTGCCACGCCCCCTTAACCAGTACAGAACCGCACTATAGCCGAAAGACGGCTACAGCGCGGCTCTGAAAATGCGGGAGGACGTCCATGGACGTCCTGCCTCGTGCGCGCTCCCCGTGCGCACTCACAGCCTGCGGCGGCGCACTCTCGCTGCTGCCGCACGCTACGTGGGCGTGCCCGCGGGTCCGCCCGAGACCCGCCGATCACTTGTAGCAGCCTCAGAAGGGGAACCGCCAATGTAAACACGGCGGTTCTCCATTCTGTGAATGGGACATGACAGATCTACTGATCCCTGTCACTGTGATCAGTTAGATCTGTTATGTCCCGACCAGCCCATGCCCCTCACAGTTAGAACACAATGAGGGAACACTGTTAACCCCTTCACTGCCCCCTGCAGGTTAACCCCTTCACTGCCAATGACATTTATACAGTAATCAGTGGACATTTAAATTTCTGATCGCTGTATAAATGTCATTGGTCCCAAAAATGTGTCAAAAACGTCCGACATGTCCGCTGCAATATCGCAGTCCCGATAAAAATCGCAGATCGCCACCATTACTAGTAAAAAAAAAAGTAAAAACGCCATAAATCAATTCCCATAGTTTGTAGGCGCAATTGCTTTTGCGCAAACCAATCAAAATACACCGATTGCGATTTTTTTTACCAAAAATATGTAGAAGAATATCTATTGACCAAAACTGATGAATAATTTTCTCTTTTATATTTTTTTTGGATATTTATTATAGCAAAAAAGTAAAAAAAAATTGTTCTTTTTTCAAAATCATCGCTCTTTGTTTGTTTATAGCGCAAGAAATAAAAACCGCAGAGGTGATCAAATACCACCAAAAGAAAGCTCTATTTGTGGGAAAAAAATGATAAAAATTTTGTTTGGGTACAACGCCGCACGACCGCGCAACTCTCATTCAAATTGCGACAGCGCTGAAAGCCTAAAATTGGTCTGGGCAGGAGGGGGGTTTAAGTGCCCAGTAAGGAAGTGGTTAAAGGAGGATTATACAAAAACATCAAAATGAGTTAAACCCACAATAGCTTTTTTTAACACTACTCTTCCTTTATATTGGCTTTGAAATTTACAAATGCAGCAGTTTAGAAATTGGATGAAAGGTTTAGCACTGGGAAACACTTTTTGAAAGATGAAAAGTGCATTTTATATACAACTATAAATATCAGACCAAAATGAGGGACAAATGAGGAGGAAAGAGGGACGGAGGGACTTTGTTCCAAATCAGGGGCATTCCCCCCGAAATCAGGGACAGTTGGGAGCTATGCGTGTTTACCAACAAAGGGATGCACAGGTGTTCCATTCTTCCCCTGCCAGTAGTCTCATTCATATCTCCTGGGACCCAGTATGACATCTGTGTGCTTGTAGGTGCCTATCCCCAAACTCACCCTGGGTGCACGCATGTCACATAGGAGCAATAGCTGTGTCCATCCAGCCGCTGCATCCCATTAGACAACAATTGGACTGCCGGCACAGGGATGCATGCAACACCTGTACATCCCTGTGCTGGTAAAACATGGCCCTGCATGGATCACGGATGTATTGTCTTGTGTGGGGCCTAAAAATACTCAACAAGGATTACATCCAAAAACATTTTTTTCCCTTTTAGGCTAGGTTCACACATGTCTGGTGAGAATTTGCTGTCTGTTTTCACTGCGAATTTCCAGCAGTTCAGCTGCGATTTCCAGATATGGTTCAGATGCAAATTTTTTAAGCCGGCGGCATCTTTAACACTAGCTGGTTGTTAAGGCGCAAGCCAGGATGCCAGCGGTCGCATCCTTAACAACCGATGACTCCCCCTGGGCCCCCCTGTGTCCATCAACAGAAACACGCAGCCCCATTGCCTAGGATTGCAAGACACTCTCCTGCTCCCGCCCTCTCCTCCCTCTCTTCCCCAAGCTAACAGACTGTAGACTACACTGTCCCCTGTTAACCTTTCTCAGTGGAGACCAAAAGTTCATGGAAGCAACACTGAGAAAGCAGGAGCCATCAGCACTGAAAGTTGTAACCTGCAAGTACTGGAGTAAGGAGTTTACAAAATAGTTTACTGGGGAATGTTTATTTTATTGTGCTCAGTGTGCTAAACTAAAAAATACATACACTGAGCAAATTTTGTCTATTTCCTAATGGTACCCTATCTTCACCCTCCCACCAGACATTCTTCAATCTGAATTCGGAAAGACCCGAATGTGAAAATTGACAGCCAAACAGTACCTGCATCCAATCAAATAATGCCACTGTTTGAGTATTCTGACAGCAGTGGGTGTCAGCTATCAGAGTACAATTGTTGGCAGGGAACTTTCCTACATCTACACTGTTAAAGTGGTAGTAAACCCATCCATTTAACAGTATAAAAACCAGCTACATTTCCGGCATGTGCCGGAAATGTAACACTCCCATTGGTTGTGCTCTAAACCAAACTGTCAAACCATCCAATGGCTGGTGTCATAGCTGATCACATGTGCAGCATCATGGCAGTTGTATATTAAACAGAGGCCAAGATGGCAGCTTCCTTGGCTGAAAATGATAGGAGGGTTTACTACCACTTTAAGCGAGGATGGGGGAATCGATATACTGTATTTCTCTCATTTAGTCCACAGGGCTGAACGAGAAAAAGCTTACTGTGTATAGCCAACTTTACCTGCTGTATCCAGTGCTCCCTGGTCTCCAGTGAAAGCCGGTTGGGGTCTGTGTTGGTCATTATACATGTAAAATATGTAGCTTATAAAAAAAAACACCTACTTATTATCTCAGGCACATATACCCGTATACATACACTTGATATACCACATCATGGCATTGAAGGGGGAATCAGACCATAGATCAGTGATACACTGAGACAATGGTACTCACAGTACTAGTGGAGTTTGTGTTGATCAATATATTTCCAGCTTAGTTCTTCAGCCAGTAAGTATGTGCTGTTGTATCTCTGCAGAATCCAATATAAAATATCCTGGTATATGTCATTGTTATTTCAGAAAGTATTTCCATCTTCTTCACGGAATACTTCTTTTTGGTCAAATCATCATACTGGTCCTGTGTCAGGAGCTTCAGATCTAGGAGATCGACTAGAACTGGATCTAATATTCTCGCATATTTCATTGAACGCATTTTATCTTCATGAAAGGCTACAAAGTCAAGAGGAGTCCCATTATAAAGACAAATTATATATCTGATATGTGTGTTTTATGGGTGAAAATGAACATAGCCCCTCTTGTCTGCCCATTTTCCTTATAAAAAGTTTTTTTTTTTTTTTTACTGAGCTAAAGAGTTGGATAAGCCAAAACTGATATTTAACTTTTTGATAGATATCAGAGAGTTAAAACTACCCTGACAATTTCTTCTATCTCTTGGCAACTCTGATGGTGAGATACCTATGCATCTGCTGTGCCAATTTTGAGGGGTTCCCACCGTTACTGCACTGTGTTCCTGGGTGTGCTGCACCCTCTGTGTCCCTTATGGGGGGGTCCCACCATCCCTGCATTAAGTTCTTGGCTCCAATTAAGAGGGGTTCCCCTGATCCCTGTGCTGTGTTCCCAGGTCTGGACACCTGCTGTGCCCATTATGAGGGGTTATCGCCATCCCTGCACTGGGTTCCTGGGTCTGTCAAACCTCCAGTGTCCAATATGAGGGGTTCCCACCATCCCTGCACTGAATTCATGGCTTTGTACATCTGCTGTGCCCATTAAGAGGACCCCCTCCCCCATCCCCGTGCTGTGTTCCCATATCTGTACACCTGCTGTGCCAATTTGAGGGATTATCACCATCCCTGCACTGGGTTCCTGGGTTTGTTGTACCTTCAGTGTCCAATATGAGGGGTTCCCACCATCCCTGCACTGAGTTCATGGCCCTGTACACCTGATGTGCCTATTATGAGGGGTTCACCCATCCCTGCACTGAATTCATGACTATGTACACCTGCTGTGCCCATTAAGAGGGGTTCCCCTCATTACTGTGCTGTGTTCTCAGGTCTGTACACTGCTATGCTGCAAGAAGGGGAGAGGGGATGGGGGTAGCAAACACGGATCTCAACGTCGTATATAGAGTTGAGCTCAATCACAGTGTGGTCGACTCACCTTATATCACAAGGTGGGGTTCACCTACAGTGGACCGGTATGCAAAATATTCCACTTATGGGAAAGGGAGAGACCCTGTCCCAAGCTGGTCCATAACTCTACCCCTAAAATAATTCATTTTAAGTGTTGCCAAGTATCATTGTGTTCTACTAAATTTCATGATTAATAAAGTTACATTATTTCCAGTAAAAGTTGCTGGGTTATCCCTTGTTCTCCTGTTGGAGTTGCGGACCAGCTTGGGGCAGGGTCTCTCCCCTTCCCATAAGTGGAATACTGTACACTGACTGCTATCCCTTGCACAAGGTCTACACAGGACTGCACAGTGTAAGTGAGGATACACTGCAGCCACGGCTTGAGTATCAGCTTCTCTTGGGGTTTTCACCACTGGCCTTAGTCTCCTATCCAGGTGTGTTGGTCATTAAGATCTCGGACGCCCTGCTGTCCAGTGCTTTTTTGGCCATCATCTGCAGGCTTCTACATTCTATCTGTGCCTTGAACCGGGCTCCTTGGTGTGTGGATAATCATATCCCACACTAGCAGTCAGGTGGCTTGCCTGCATGCATCCTGCTCCGGTTCACCATCACACAGTCTGCTGTTTACCCCTGATTTGTGCTGTGATTCCCCCTCACCTGCTACACTGTGGTCCAAGACATCCATGTAAGTTTAAGCTAATGCTTAATAAATAAACTTTTAGAATTCATGGTCCAACTCCTTGCTCACTTGTTTGTACACCTGTTGTGGCCGTTATGACGGGTTATCACCATCCCTGCACTGGGTTCCTGGGTCTATCGCACCTTCAACGTTCGATATGAGGGGTTCCCCCCATCCCTGTGATGTGTTCCCAGGTCTGTACACCTGTTGTGGCCGTTATGAGGGGTTATCACCATCCCTGCACTGGGTTCCTGGGTCTACCACACCTTCAGCGTCCGATATGAGGGGTTCCCCCCATCCCTGTGATGTGTTCCCAGGTCTGTACACCTGCTGTGCCCATTATGAGGGGTTATCACCATTCCTACACTGAGTTCCCTGGTCTGTACACTTGCCGTGCTCATTATAAGTATCCCACTATCACTGTTCTAAGTTCTCAAATCTTGTGTCCCCACTGGGGAGATTAAACCCTCCATTTGTCCTTTTGACCATTGTGGACAAGTGGAAACCCTAACCTTTAGAGTTGTCACACATATGTGCCCGTATACACGAGAACAAAAGAGTGAATAAAGTGCAATTTTGTGTGGTTGTGGCGCTGCTAATTGATGTGAAATATTAAAATCTCACAGATAATATACCATAATTAAAAATGCATGATTAAAAATTATACAAAATCTGATTGGAGAATGTCTACACCAGGGTTTCTCAACCAGGGTTCCGTGGAACCCTGGGGTTCCTCCAGAGGTTGCTAGAGGTTCCTTGAGCAATGGTCAATTTCTACCTCTCAGATAAATTCCCAATGATAACAGTGTTCTTGTTAGCTATCTGTAAGGGGGTAATTCTTTCCAATGACCACAAGCGTAAGGAGCATTCTTCCCATTGACCATCACACTAATGTATCATGAGTTGTAGATTTTTTAATTTTTAGCAGGGGTTCCTCGAGATCAGAGAATTATTTCAAGGGTTCCTCGGTGTTGAAAAGGTTGAGAAAGGCTGCTCTACACAGTGATGATCATCTTGCAGAGCCAAACAGGATGAGAATGTTAAGAGCTCTAAAAGTAACTACCCATCAAAATATTTGTTCAAAAAGAACCATTCATGTTTAGGCTTAACTCTTTGCTGCCACCTCCTGGCAACCCTAAGTGGGTGTTAATGCTGAAAGACAAAGGTGGCTTTCCATTCACATGATTGCTGTGATTGGATGTCAAATTGTCAGGATCCCATCCAATCACTGACAGCTCAGTCAATGTGCTGGGAGCATGCAGTGAGCACACTCTAAGCACTGAACCTTGGTGTCCCATGGATGCATATGTGCAGCAGCTGGACTGTTGCTGCATTAATGTGTTACGCTGCTGGCAAAATATTGCAATAAAAGAGGTTAAATTATTCAGTCCACATCTCAAACACATGCACAATTCTACATGTTTTATTTCTTTAAAAACTCTGCAAATACCGAAAAATAACTGTTGACCCAGCCAGAAATCCATTGCGCTCTTAACTTCCTCCTGTTGGCTGACAGCGCCGCCTCTGCTGCACTGAAATCCTAACTAACATTGCCAGCCCTGCCTGCTGAACTACAAAACTCTGCTTCCTCTTCCCCTTCTCTGTCCCTCTCCACCTGCATACATTGACTTATTTCCCAGCAAAATGAAGCTGACTCCTTAAAGGGAGCCAGATTTGCCAATTCTGGAAAGTGCAAAATCTGGTGCCAATCGGCTACTAACTTCAGCTTGTTCAGTTTACCACTTCCGGGAATGTTACAGCCAAAAGATGGCTACAGCAGGGACTTGACGCCGGGAGAGCATCAATAGACATCCTCCCGTGATCATGCTGCTTGCGTGCCCCCTGCAGAGCGCGGACAGCGGACAGTGATTGTCGAGTCCTTCAGGCACGGCTGATCACAGAACAAGGTAAAGGGCCAATCACAGTGGCCCTTTACCACGTGATCAGCTGTCAGTCAATGACAGCTGATCACAGAAGTAAACAGAAGCCAGTTATCAGCTTTTATTTCTCCACATGCTGACAATATGAGGAGACAGGAAGAAAGCCAGTAACCGGCTTCTGTTACAGGGACATCGGTCCTACACAGTGCCCATCAGTGCTGCTAATCAGTGCCCACCAGTGCTGCTAATCAGTGCCCATCAGTACTGCCAATCAGTGCCCACCAGTGCCGCCTATCAGTGCTCAACAGTGCCTCATCATCAGTGTCATCTATCAGTGCTGCCTATCAGTGTCACCTACCATTGCCTATCAGTGCCACCTATCAGTGCCCATCAGTGCCACCTATCAGTGTGGCCTATCAGTGCCACCTACCAGTGCCTATCAGTACCACCTACCAGTGCCTATCAGTGCCACCTATCAGTGCCCATCAGTGCCACCTATCAGTGCTGCCTACTGGTGCCACCTTTCAGTGCCGCCTATCAGAGCCCACCAGTGCCAACTATCAGTGCCACCTATCAGTGCCCATCAGTGACACCTATCAGTGCTGCCTATCAGTGCCACCTTTCAGTACCCTTCAGTGCTGCCTATCAGAGCCCATCAGTGTCACCTATCAGTGCCCATCAGTGCCACCTATTAGTGCAGTCTCATCAGTGCCCACCAGTGCCGTCTCATCAGTGCCCATCAGTGCAGCCTATCGGTGCCTATCAGTGCACATCAGTGAAGGAGAAAAAATACCTTTTTGCAAAATTTTATAACAAACTATGTAAAATGTTTGGGGTTTTTTTTCAAAATTTTCTGTCTTTTTTGTTCCTTTGGCAAAAAATAAAAAAAAACAGTGGTGATGAAATTTTACCAAAAGAAAGCTCTATTTGTGTGAAAAAAATGATAAAAATGTAATTTGTGTATAGTATTGCACAACCGCGCAATTGCCATTAAAAGTGCGACAGCCCTGAAACCTGAAAATTGGCCTGGGCAGCAAGGGGGTATAAGTGCCTAGTAAGCAAGTGGTTAAGCTTTGACAAAAAAACTGGAAGCTGATTTTGCACTCTCTAGTTTTAACCTCTTGCTTACTGGGCACTTAAACCCACCTCCTGCCCAGACCAATTTTCAGTTTTCAGCGCTGTCACTCTTTGAATGACAATTGCGGAGTTGTCCGACGTTGTACCCAAACAAAATTGGCGTCCTTTTTTTCCCACAAATGGAGCTTTCTTTTGGTGGTATTTGATCACCTCTGTGGTTTTTATTTTTTGTTCTATAAACAAAAAAAGAGCAACGATTTTGAAAAAAAGAGCAATTTTGTTTTACTTTTTGCTATAATAAATATCTAAAAATAAAAAATAAAAAAACAAATGTATTCATCAGTTTAGGCCGATATATATTCTTCTACATATTTTTGGTAAAAAAAATCGCAATAAGCATATATTGATTGGGTTGCGCAAAAGTCATAGCATCTACAAACTATCAGAATTGGTTTACGGCATTTTTATTAATATTTTTCTTTTACTGGTAATGGCGGTGATCTGCAATTTTTATCAGGACTGCGATATTGTGGTGGACATGTGGGACATTTTTGACACTTTTTTTGGGACCAATGACATTTATACAGCGATCAGAGCTAAAAATAGCCACTGATTACTGTATAAATGTCATTTGCTGGGAAGGGGTTAACACTAAGGGGGCGATCAAGGGGTTAACTGTGTTACCTGTATGTGTTCTAACTGTGTGAGAGCGTGGCTGACAGGGACATAACAGATCTAACTGATCCTGATCACAGGGATCAGTAGATCTGTCATGCTCCCCCTCACAGAGCGGGGAACCGCAATGTTTACATCGGCGGTTCCCCCGTTCTGGCTCTCTCTTAAGGGTTCGCGGGTCTCCGGCGGATATCGAGTCCACCCGACCTGCGGGCATGCTCACACAGCGTGCGGCGGGCGCGAGTGAGCACCGCCGCCGGCTGCGAGGATGCGCCTGGAGTGCACAAAGGGGCGGACATCAATTGACGCTGCCCCGGCATTTCAGATCCGCACTGTAGCCATCAATCGGCTATAGCGCGGATCTCAAGTGGTTGATAAACAACACTGTGTTTATGGAAAAGGCTCTAGGGAGATGTAGTTCTGGGGATTTGCCTACGCCAACAGGAACTGATCTCACAGCAGTTGCCGCCTGGAAGAATTTTACAAAGCCTGGTGATGATATCATGGGGAATAATAAAAGCTGTTTCTTGCTTCAGGAACAAGATAAAAGAAAAAAAGAATGCTGAGACATGATCTAAAAAGGAAGAGGGAGGTTTGGGGATACATTCGGGTAATGCCTGGACATACCCTTTAACCATAAATCTTTGGTTCCATGAGTTCTGCGGAATGAAGGATTGGCTAGTATCAACTGTAATGCTCCCCATCAGTAGAGATCATCATTGGAGGTGCTCATCATTGCCTTTTAGGAAGTCACAAGTGGAGCAGCTTTTGGTACATATGGACCGTTTATGGCCACCGTTAGTTATTTTGTAGGTGGGCATTTATGTGCATCAAAACTGCTTTTCTCCCTACATGCAGCGTCTAATCCCTGCTTTGCAGTAGTGCATGGTGGTTGTGCTTTACTGCTCCTTCTTAAGTGCCCATTCACATAGGGGCGACTTGCGATCCGACTTGAGTTGCCTCAAGTCGCCCCAAGTCGCTTGACATCTGAAATCCCATTGAAATGAATGGGAGCCGTCTTAATATACGCGATTGAAGTCGCTCCGACTTCAAGGCGACTTCTGAAAAGGTTCCTGTACTACTTCTAGGCGACTTCTATCCGACTTGTGCCCATAGGATTCAATAGAAGTCGCCTCCAAGTCGGATCCCCCATCTACATGGAAGCGACTTTACAGTTGAAAGAATAGAATTTATTTTTAGGCAGCCCCCTGCCTCCCTTCTCTGATTGGTCAAGGCAAAGTTGCCTGGCAAAAGTCGTGTTGTAAAGTCGCCTGAGGTCGCCCTGGAAGTCGCGCTGAAGTCGCACTGAAGTCGCCTAGCAAAGTCGCGCCGAAGTCGGGTCGCCCCTATGTGAATGCAGGCTTACAATGCAAGTCTATGAGTGGGCCAACTCATTGAAAACAATGCCCTCCCTGTTTGGTCAATATCTTACTTCAAAAGCCAGTAACAGCTTGTTTATTCTTATGGTCAGGGGTGATAAAGGATAGACAGTTGAGCCTCGGTTTTACCACCCCCGAACTGCCCCCCTTCAACTCATCACAGCAGCCAGATGGGGTTGTACACATATCGTGGCCACAGCAAAAATGATACCCCATGTTGCATTTGTCTGGTAGTAGTGCCGCCAAATGCCTGTCAGCCGCTCCGGAGCAGTGGACGGTCTATAGTTACATAGTTAGTGAGGCTGGAAAAAGACAAGTCCTTCAAGTCCAACCTATGTGTATTTTTATGTCAGTATTACATTGTATATCCCTCAATGTTGTGGTCCCTTAGGTACCCATCTAATAGTTTTTTGAAATGATCTATACTCCCAGCTGAAACCACTGTTTGTGGAAGAGAATTCCACATCCTCACTGCTCTTACCATAAAGAACCCTCTACACAGTTTAAGGTTAAACCGCCTTTCTTCTATTTGTACTGAATGGCCGCATGTCTTTGTGTACTCCCTTGCGCTGAATAGTTTTGTCCCTATAGTGGGGTACCAGTACAGTATTTGTACATTGAAATCATATCCCCTCTCAAGCGTCTCTTCTCCAGAGAGAATAAGTTCAGTGCTTGTAATCTTTCCTCATAACTAAGGTCCTCCAATCCCTTAATTAGCTTTGTTGCGACATCACCAGCTACAACAATGCATTATTCCATCTCCAGAGTTTAACTCAATCTGGGTTCACCCTCTATGCCATGGCACATATGTGTTACACTGCCGAAAGGGATTAAATCAGCTAAATGCATTCCAGGTGCATTAAAACGTGTTCAAGTTTTACAGCTTGCTTTCTTTAGAAGTTAGCTACTACTTATTCTGTCCCCTGCAAGCATAATGCAGAGAGGGACAATTGTTTTCTTTGTGGAAGCAGTCGTTCCTCTGTAGAGGCCTGACACACCCCCAGCTGAGTCAGAGCCAGAGTTCTTTAATCATCTAAGCTAATGCTATCAGACCTCTGCATAGAGGCCACTGCTTCCACAAAGGCAGTAAAGGGTTGATTTGCTAAAGGTAAACAGACTGTGCACTTTGCAAAGTGCAGCTGTACCAGAGCTTAGTAAATGAGGTAACTCCACTTCTCAAAGCATACCCAATCATTTGCAAAGAAAATATAAAAAAAAATGAATTTTTACTTGCACGTGATTGAATGATAGAAGTCAGCAGAGCTACTGCACATTTACTAAGTTCTGGAGCAAGTGCATTTTGCAAAGTGCACAGTCTATTTGCCTTTAGTAAATCAACCCCTAAGAGTCTTTGCCTGCTGTATGTTGGCACGGAGCAGGCTTTTCTACTCAGACTGTGGTTTCTTTCTAAAGAAAACAAATGATAAGACTTTACGTCACAAAATAAGGATCAAAGTAACTTCAGATATTTAAAAAATAGCAAACAAATACTTGAAGGCATAGCACATAAATATAAGAGAGAGAAAAAAGAAAAGAGAGAATGCAAGAAACAGAAAAGGTTCAAGGATCAGTAATTTCCTTATTTTACCTGTTGGGGGCAGTATGCCCATGTGGCTCACAGAATGTCATTCTACTAGCCACCAGCAGGTGTCTCCCCACAGCAAAAGACTTTTGCCATCAGTAACAGCCAGATCCTGGCTGCTGAGAGGTCATTTTAATGTATCTACTTGTGCATCCTGCTGTATTACAATGTTATGTTCTTGTCTTTGTTTTAATTGCTTGCTGTATTAATTTGAGTCATTCTTGTTTACTTATACTGTGAATATTCCAGACTCTTGGTTTCTCTGAAATCTACAAGTCTACAAGCCCAGTTATACCAGTTAGAACAAGATTCCATCATTGGTTTCACAAAACAGTAAGAACATCTCCCTGGCATAATGGAACAGGCAGGTAAAGCTGAAATCTGGGGAAATTCCTAAACTACCCTTGCAGTGAGGTTTCCCCTGCACGTGATATGTGAATAATGGCTTTGGGGGATCTGTTGCACAGAGAGAAGGAAGCCTATTGAAGCACGGTAAATAAGCCTGCTTTTCAGGCCCCGTTTACCCTTGTGGCGGTGTTCACCGCCCCTCTGAAAAGCAACCCACAGTGGATTGCTGTTCAGAGACATCCGACAGATGGTTTGGAGGTGCCACCTCCTTACCACCCGTTTTAACCCTTGAAAATACACAGCACCATGCCGGACTACCTATGTGGTTGCAGGGCAGTGCGGGGTGGCCTTATTTACTTTATTGGGTCGCATTTGGCAGAGGTACCGCCGAGCGCAAGCTGTGGTACAAAATTTGTTGCAACATGATCGTTGCAGGGTATACTAACATGGCCACACGCTAACTTCTGTCTAGACAATCAGGGGGTGGTAATATAGTGTCTCAACCACCTAGTTTTACTGTCTCGGCTGTCCGTGTGATTGAAGCCTTAAAGTAATTGTAAATGCTGTTAACAAACAAGTTATAAAGTACTTACCTGCTCTGTGTAATGGTTTTGCATGGAGCAGCCCGGATCCTCCACTTCTGGGGTCCCCCACTGGCTCCTTCCCTCCAACGAGTGCCCCCATAGCAAATTACTTTCTATGGGGGCACTCGTTGGAGTGAAGGAGCCAGGAGGGCCGGCGGGAGACCCCCAAAGAGGAGAATGGGGGCTGCTCCGTGTGTGCGCCCTCTCGAGCCCTGCTCTGTTTTTTTTATTGACACACAGAGTAGGGCTCAGCCCTGCCCCAATCCCTCCTCACTGGCTGTAATCGTCAAGTGGTTTAAAGGTTTGTTCACCATTACAGTAAATTCTGAAGTACAGTCAAGGGGCCCCAGTCGGTTAGATTTTATGGAGCATTGCAGAGAAATTCAGTTTTGAATTAAATAACTGAAGACCAACTGTGGCTTCCTCAAATCCTGGCCCGAAAAAAATCATTCTAGGTGATAGTTGCTATCCTGCATATGAGCTAAGCTAGATAGTACAGTTAGAGTGCCCCCATGATCACAGGAACAAGTGTGGGGTTGCTGTATTCCTCATTCACAAATCTGCACATGCGCAGTGTGCTCCCCCTTGTCCACAAATCCCCACACGCTCATGGAAGACAGGGTACCCATGCATCTTTCCACGTGTCTGACACAAGCAGCTGGGCCCTACCTACACACAGGGACTTTAGAGCATCAAGTGTACTCTCTGCTCAAACCGACTCATTGTTCCTGTACACAGATGGAGGTCCTATACCTCCCGGTCACATCCTCTGGTCCCTTCACACGTGGAGTACTCTAACATAGGCCTATATAGGTTTTCCGTGGTACAAATAGAAGCTCCAAAAGTCCAACCGGGCACCCGGGGTCCATGAGACATGGAGACCCCTGAGCCACCTGACGCTTGATATATGAGGGGGTTTTCTCTCACTACCAGGCGAGGGACTTTTTTTCCTCTATTACCACCCACTCCTGAGCCGACCAGGTTCACAGGCCTCGGCTGTGCTCAACACATCACTCTCAGTAGAACATCATGTCATACCTTCCAACCATCCCGCATTTGCCAGGGCCCGGGACCGTCCCGGGATTTGATTTAAATACCGAGGTCCCGTGAGTCCGGGCTCAACTAGTTCCAGCACTTGGCTCCACTATTCCTTCTAGCATGGGCACGCTATTGTGGGCACCTGGCACGCCTGCCCTGCATCTCTAGCCCCACACGCTTACCTCCTCTATGGCAGCCAGCATCTCTTTCCACCAGCTGCCTGTATAATCACTCACTGCAGAGCTGACTGAAGCAGCCTCCTCCCTGGCTCTGACGATTTAATGTACACAGATCAGGGACAGGAGCAGGGGAAGAGGGACATTGCTGTGCATGAACCCACGCTGATCTGAGGTCTGTGCAAGAGGAGAGAACAGAGTGACTGGAAAGGGGAGAAAACAGTGACTGGGAAGGGGAGAAGTCATTGACTGGGAAGGGGAGAAAACAGTAATCTGGAAGGGGAAGTAAATAGAAGAAAACAGGGACCGGGAAGTGGAGAAGTGACAGGGGAGGGGGAGAAGACAGTGACTGGCAAGGGGAGGACACAGTGGCAGGGAAAGGGAGGTAGGTCCAAGGTAACAAAGTTTCATGCCAGGAGTGATTTGAGGGGAGGATATATGCTGTTGGGGTGCTTTGGGAGCAGAGAGGACTTGTGCTAGAAGGAGGGAGGTTGGAGTTAAAGTCCGACCTCCCCGACCCTTACCCCCTTCTAGCACAAGTCCTCTCTGCTCCCAAAGCATCCTTTCAGCACATATCCTCCTAACGCCCCCAAGAGATGCCAGCTACCATAGAGGGGGTCATCATGGCATCTGCGACCCTGAGCACCCCACAAGAGATCCTGGGAATGTGTCTTGGGTGCCTTGGGTGCCTGCACCAGCGCACCCCTAGAGGAATTGTGGTAGAGGGGCATGGGGGGGGGGGAATTTTTGCTTGGA
>BLSH010502869.1:15865-28749 GCA_018402905.1 Glandirana rugosa
CTGTGGTACAAGAGTTCGATGAGACCTAGGACTCAAACAGGGATACTTTCCCTTTAGGAATGATTGGAAGGTCCTATCTCACCACTTGTCTGAAACGGCGTAATGATTCCTCCTTGTCTTCGAACGACGGGACCTCCGCCTAAAGTCCTTGTACTTTAGAGACGTGTCATTCAGATCCTCGTCATTTTCCCTTTTGAGGTTCGACTTCAGAGACCTCCTCCGAAACTATTTCGTCCTTTTCCACCAGGGAAGAGACTTCTTCTCGTCACCATACAAGTTCCTCTTCACACTCTTACTCCTCTCTAAGGTTGTCTACTTTCTCTTACGGACACGGTCATGGTCGGTCTCCCACCTACGGTCATGTTACCGCTGTCATACCTACCCCCCCCCCCCCCATTCCTTCACCGAAGTGTACCACCGGGGTCAAGATGGGGACAGAGTCCTAGACAACGACGACTCAGTCATAGACGGGGGGAGGGAGACTGGGGCCACCATGTGAAGCCACTTCCTTACCCCCCCCCCCCCCATCCATACTGTCGCCATTGTACTGGCATCCACCCTCTGGCTGGTACTGGCACAGGCATTCTCTTTCATCTGTTGGAATCTCTCCTCATTCTCACACTTCTCCTTGAACATACCACTGCTCTTCTTCAGAGAAGGGACCACCTTTTCCTGCTTTATCAAAGCCTCCTCCAGAGACTTCAGCTTGGAGTTTTCCCTTTTACTGCTCCTAGACTTACTGTGCAGAGATTTCATGTTCCTGAAATCCGCCTCCAGGGCAGCAAGCTTCTGTTCCTCCTTAGTAATGCGGCAAAGTCTGTTCACCACTCTATCCTGGAAGGTTAGTAAGGATTTCCCTTTCATAGGGACAAACTCAGGATCCAGAGTAGCTTGAGAACATGGTGTCGGCCTCAGTGCCTCTGGGGAGCCTCCACCTGCCTCTCCCTCAGCTTCATTCATGCTTGCTGGGGAAAAGCCTGCAGGAGAGGCTCCAGGCCCGATGTTTCTCCCAGGAGAGTCAAAAGCAGAGTGAGACAGCACCTTGCAGAACAGCACCACTTGGTGGAGAGTGTAAGCTCCTCTGGTACAGAGACTGAAGTGACTGGCTCAGGGTTCTCTGTACAGCACTGCGGTATATGTCAGAGCTATAGAAATGTATAATAATAGTGTGTGCCTGTGTGGGGACGTTTGAGTGTAAGCTTCACTGGTGTAGAAACTGGTGTGATTGTTGCAGTGTTTTCTGTACAACTCTGCAGTTAACATCCGAGCTATAGAAATGTATAATAATAATAGTGTGTGTGTGTGAAGGGTACATTAGAGTGTAAGCTCCTCTGGTACAGAGACTGAAGTGACTGGCTCAGTTATCGCTGTACAACCCTGCAGTATAAGTCAGACCTATAAAACTGTATAATAATAATAATAGTGCGTGACTGTGAATGGACATCAGAGTGCAAGCTCCTCTGGTACAGAGACTGATGTGACTTTCTCTGTGTTCTCTGTACAACACTGCAGTATATGTCAGAGCTATATAAATGTATAATAATAATAGAGTGTATGTAAGGGTACATTTAACTGTAAGCTCCTCTGGTACAGAGAATGAAGTGACTGTCTCAGTATCCTCTGTACAACCCTCTAGTATATGTCAGAGCTATATACATGTATAATAATCAAAATAATAGTGTGTGTGTGTGTGTGTGTGTGTGTGGAGGGTACATTGAAGCGTAAGCTCCTCTGATGCAGAGACTGATGTGACTGGCTCAGTGTTCTCTGTACAGCACTGCGGTATATGTCAGAGCTATAGAAATGTATACTAATCATAATCATAGTGTGTGTGTAGGGTACATTGAAGTGTAAGCTCCTCTGCTGCAGAGACTGAAGTGACTTTCTTTGTGTTCTCTGTACAGCCCTACAGTATATATCAGAGCTATAGAAATGTATAATAATAAGGCCTCATGCACACTGGACATTATAAAAAAGACAGTAACATTAGTGGTGGAAAGCAGTACCTGTAGAGTGAGTTTTTGAACGTTTTTGTAGTAGCGTTTTCCAGCGTTTGTAAGCTGTTTTCAGCTTTTTTTCAGAGTTAGAGCTGTTTAACAGCTGAAAAACTCCTCTCAAAACCCACTAGTTTTGTTTTTTTTTCCAGCCAGAAAACACCCCTGCCAAAATTTGCTGATGACAGCCTATGTGTGCATAGAGACTAATAGTGCATGACTGTATGGGGACATTAGAGTGTAACCTCCTCTGGTGCAGAAATTTATGTGATTGGTGCAATGTTTCCTGAACAACCCTGCAGTATATGCCAGAGCTATATAAATGCATAATAATAATATTAAAGTGGTTGTTAAGCTACTTGTATAGAATGTTCCATTCCCTCTGTATTAGCACAATAAGTTCCCCTGTGCCTGTGTTATAACATATATATACTTATCTGTATAGATAACACACAGGCTTCCTAGGATCAGTTGTCGTTTTTCTCTCTCCTCTGCTCAGCAAAGAGTTCCTGAGGGTGGGGGAGCCGAGCACTGCTGCTGACCTCAGCTGGAGAGGAGAGAGAGAGCCGTGTGTAGGAAGCCAGTGTGTTATCTATACAGATAAGAAAATTTATGATAGAACACAGACACAGGGAAACTTCTTGTTCTAATACAGAGGGGAAATGAGCTTTAAGAGTTAATTATGAGAGCAGTGAAGAGACTCTGCGTACTCACAGTGAGAGGGAGGGAAAGGAGGGGGAGTTGAAGACAGGCAGAGGAGAATAGGAGAGCTGCTAGTGACACAGACTGCACAGACCACGGGACTCTCAGGATCAGCCAATATGATAGGGGAGTCAGCACTCAGGGGGGAAGTCATGACCTGGCATGACTGGGGGGAAGGGGCATTAGAGTGTAAGCTCCTCTGGTGCAGAGACTGATGTGACTGTCTCTGTGTTCTCTGTACAGCACTGTGGTATATGTCAGAGCTATATAAAGGTATAATAATGATATGAATAATAGTGACTGGGGGGGGGGGATTAGAGTGTCAGCTCCTGTGGTACAGACACCAATGTGTCTAGTTTAGTGTTCTCTGTACAGCACGGTGGTATATGTCAGAGCTCTATAAAGGTATAATAATGATATGAATAATAGTGATGGGGGGGGGATTAGAGTGTCAGCTCCTGTGGTACAGACACCAATGTGTCTAGTTTAGTGTTCTCTGTACAGCACGGTGGTATATGTCAGAGTTATATAAAGGTGTAATAATGATATGAATAATAGTGACTAGGAGAGCTATATAAACGTATTATTTATTAATAATCCGTGAAGAGACATTAGAGTGTAAGCTCCTGTGATAGGCTCAGTTGTATACCCAGGAATCCTCCCATGCAGTGTGTGCTCATACTCTGCCCTTGCAGGCTGTGTGTGCTATACAGTAGCAGTGTGGGCACATATATATGGGCACAGCTGGTGTCAGGGTGTGTGTGGTGGCCCCAGCAGGATTCATGTCTCCTCTCCCCGGGGTGTAACACATGGCTGGGCCTCTCCCTCATTGTCAGGTACCTCAGGGGTCTCCATGGCAACCGGTTAGGCGATTTCCCCCCATCCAAGGGATGCGCGGACTCCTCCCAGTCTCGCCAGACGTTCGAAGCGGTGCATGCCGGACATGTAGTCCCGGGGAGTGGCGATATCATTGGCTGTATAGAAGCAAAGAACTACTGCTTCTCCTGGCCTATCAGCGTCTCCTGTCTGAGCTCACTCTAGCCTGCTTGTCCTCTCCCCGCCGAGCTATTGGAAGAAGCAGATGTCAATCAGCCGAGGACGCCCACCCCCCTGTGTTTCTCCCGTTTCAGGGTGCTGTGAGAGGCGCACGCAGAGGAGCCCAGCCCAGCCAGTCAGTGCCAGAGCTGCGGAGCCGCACCGAGCCCAGACACAGCAGGTGAGTGGTACCCACCGCACACAATGGCAGCCGAGATAGGGTGGTGCCCGTTCTTCTGTGTGTACCGCCTGCCCCCATCCATTGCAGGTTATGGGATTACTGCACTGCCTTCTATATCAGTCCATGTCAGCGAGCCAATCACCGGCTGTGTGAGGATTGCTGTGCATTCATAGAGATGTGAGCTGCCAGGATCCCCCTGATCACTCGTAGCCTGCATTCTGCACTCCTCATAGCTGTGTATGCCAGGCTGCTGCATGCTGGCACTATAGTGCCGCCTAACCCATGCAGTGGTGGTACTCATTGCTCTATTATGGGGCAACTTTGTATATGTGGTGATGTCATGATACATGTAGATTTAATTCATTGTGTATTGAGGGTGATGTATGGTGCCTGTGTGTTCCCAGTATACCCCCATTCATTGCTTCCCATAGACTCCCATCCCTATAGAGCACTGGTCTCCTAACTGTGGCAGGGGCCAAATGAGGCCCTTTGCTTGCCTTTATCTGGCCCTTGAGGGAGGCACTGTGCCTCCCACTGACACCAACAATAGGGTCATAACTCTTGCCACTGACACCAACAATGGGGCACTATTGCTCCCACTGACACCAATGATGGGGCACTATTGCTCTCACTGACACCAATGATGGGGCACTATTCCTCCCACTGACACCAATGACAGGGCACTATTCATCCCACTGATACCAATGATGGGGCACTACTCCCTCCACTGACACCAATGATGGGGCACTATTACTCCCACCGACATCAACGATGTGGCACTATTTCTCCCACTGATACCAACAACAGGGGCGCTATTCTTCCCACTGACATCAAGGATGGGGCACTATTACTCCCACCGACATCAACGATGTGGCACTATTTCTCCCACTGATACCAACAATAGGGGCGCTATTCTTCCCACTGATACCAACACTGGGACACTATTTCTGCCACTGACACCAATGATGGGGCACTATTCCTTCCACTGACACCAACGATGGGACACTATTCCTTCCACTGACACCAATGATGGGGCACTATTCCTCCCACTGACACCAATGACGGGGCACTATTCCTTTCATTGACACCAATGATGGGGCACTATTCCTTCCACTGACACCAATGACGGGGGACTATTCCTTCCACTGACACCAATGGTGGGGCACTATTCCTCCCACTGACACCAGGACATGTTCTATTCCCACTGGCCACTGTCCAGTCCCCCTAATATCTGAAGGACAGTAAATGGGCCCTTTGTATAGAAAGTTTGGAGACCCCTACTATGGAGTGACACCATCAGTGAGATCCATGCAGGCAGTGATCAGATCTCTGTACAGTCAGGATGATGTATGCTGGCTGCTTCCCATCACTATGCTGACTGTATGTACCAGGCTGCTACATGCTGGCAGTATAGTGCTGCTTAAGCCATGCATTGGCAGTGCTCTACTATTGGGTAACTTTGTCTATGTGAATATAATGTCTAGTGGTGATAGTATTGAGGTTGATTTACTAAAGAAAAATATACTGTGCACTGCACATGCAGTTGCTCCAGAGCTTAGTAAATGAGGTGAAGCTTCACTTTGAAAAGAAAACCCAATCACATGCAAGGAAAATAAAAAACTAGTTTTGCTTGTGCATGATTGGATGATAGAAACCAGCAGAGCTTCCCCTCATTTCAGAGCTTCGCCTCAGATCTAGAGTGAATGTACTTGCAGTGCACAGTATATTTGCCTCCCCGTGTTCCGGGGGGGTGATACATGCTGGATGTGTGCTCCCAGTATCTTCTGATCACTGCTGCCTGGAGTCTGGCCCATTCATAGACATCAGACTCACATCTCTATGGAATGACACCATCAGGGTAATCAAGGGAGGGATCAGATCTTAGTCAGGATGATGCATGCTGGCTGCTTCCCATCACTATCCTGACTGTAAGAGCCAGGCTGCTGCATGCTGGCACTATAGTGCCGCCTAACCCATGCAGTGCTGGTACTCATTGCTCTATTATGGGGTAGCTTTGTCCATGCAGTGATATCATTATACATGCAGATTTAGTTCATTGTGTATTGAGGGTGATGCTGTCTGTGCAGGGCCAGATTAAGAGCATCATGGGCCTGGTGCTGAGGATTTTGGTGGGCCTTTTTGTGAAAATAAATAAAATGAAAATGCAAACAATTTTTTGTTAAAACAAATGAAATATGCTGCCGCAATTTACATATTAATCAAGTGTACACTGTATACAGAGCAGTATTAGTCACTCACTCACACCAATGGGCTGGGCCTATCTTAAGGAAGGGGCCTGGAGCTGCAGCTCCAATAGCCCCTATGTTAATCCAGCCCTGTGTCTATGTGTTCCCAGTATCCCCCTATAGTCTGACCCATCAGCTCCATGTAAAGTCAGGGCAATGTATGCTGGCAGCTTCCTATCACTGTCCTAAATGCAATGTGCCAGGCTGCTGCAGGCTGGCAGTGTTGTGCGTTTAACCCTTTAAGTTCTGGTGCTCTGCTCTTTAGTTGGATAACTTTGATTAAGGTGAATTTAGGGCTTAGCGGAGATATGATTATACATTGAGATGTAGCTATATTGTGTATTCCTAGTGACGCATGCTGCCTGTGTGCTCCCATTATCACCTTGTCTGCTGCTACCTGGAGTCTGGCCCATTCTTAGACATCTGACTGACATCCCTATGGAGTGACACCATCAGTGAGATCCAAGGAGGGATCCAATCTCTGTACAGACAGGATGATGTATGCTGGCTGCTTCCCATCATTATCCTGACTGTATGTGCCAGGCTGCTACATGCTGGCAGTATGGCACCGCCTAACCCCTTTATTAAATAGCTCCATCTATGAGAATGAAGCATTGAGCTGTGCTGTGATTAGAAATGTAATTCAGTGATGTGATTTCAAGGGGATGGATGCTGGCTTTCTCCATGTGCTGTGCCAGGCGCCGGTGTGTGGTGCCTGTGCAGAGTACAATTCTCCCTCTGATCTGATTGTATGATCTTCTTAAACTAAAGGCAAAACTTTCTTTTTAGTTTTGGATAGAGTGGAGAAGTTACGGAGATTCAACCCCTCTAATTGTCCTGTTACCATTATCATTGAAAGTGAAAGAAAACCCCCAAATTTTGGGTTGTCCCCAGAAAAGTAATAGAGGGGAAATCTTCCAATAGAGACACTAGTTATTATTATTATTATTATACAGGATTTATATAGCGCCAACAGTTTGCGCAGCGCTTTACAATATTAGGGCAGACAGTACAATTACAATACAGTTCAATACAGGAGGAATCAGAGGGCCCTGCTTGTTAGAGCTTATAATCTAGGAGGGAGGGTTAAATGATACAAAAGGGCAGTAAACTGCGGGGTATGAGCTGATTGAGAAAAAAGGAGTGTAGTTAATAGGTGGTGGCAGGATAGGCTTCCCTGAAGAGAAAAGTTTTCAGGGATCGCTTGAAGGTGGATAGATTTGGGGACTAGTCCTGGTGACCTGGGGATCCCCAAGGAATTCCCGTATATTGCAGAGATCTCCTCTCACTTCCTGTTTGGCTATGGGACTGGAAGTGAAGGGAAATCTTTGCAATGGGACACAGATGGCGAAAAAAAAAATCTGACAGGGGTTTCTACCCTCCCTTGCACTATCCAAAATGAAAAAAAAAATGGCTAGCGTTCTGCTGTAATGGGGGCCACACACTCTTCGATACATGATCAGTTTATTTTCTGATCGATTTCTTCCACTAGGAATAATCAATCTATAGTTGACAACCCATTTGATTGAGATGCCACACATGGGGAAGGGAACTGCGATCGATAGTTACACTATATTATCAAAAGTATTGGGACGCCTGCCTTTACATGCACATGAACTTTAATGGCATCCCAGTCTTAGTCTGTAGGGTTCAATATTGAGTTGGCCTACCCTTTGCAGCTATAACAGCTTCAACTCTGTAGAGAAGGCTACAATCAAATCCTCAAACAGCCTTCCCTTCTGATTGATTCTTTTACGATAGGATCCATTCATACGGAGTTAATCAGCCAGGGCGGAAAATGATTGATCATTTTGCAGTGACTGGCAGCACTGGGATACTTTGTTTCTGAATACAATCCTATTTTGATTGATCAGATTATGAGATCACATTGTGGAAGCAGAAGTGTGACTGAATGTTACAATCATATATACACTATATTACCAAAAGTATTGGAACGCCTGCCTTTATACACACATGAACTTTAATGGCATCCCAGTCTTAGGCCTGATTCACACCTATGCATTTTTAGTGCTTTTTGCATTTTGAAGATTTCCACCACAGTCCATTTAACATGGCTTCCTATGGAACACGTTCTGTAGTGCAAAATGCAAAAAGCACTAAAAATGCATCGGCATGAATCAGGCCTATGTCCATAGGGTTCAATATTGAGTTGGTCCCCCTTTGCAGCTATAACAGCTTCAACTCTTTTGGGAAGGCTGTACACAAGGTTTAGGAGTGTGTCTATGGCAGCCATTCTCAACCAGGCTTCTGTGGAACCCTGAGGTTCCTCCAGAGGTTGCTAACGGTTTCCTTGAGCTGTGGCTGGTGAACCACCTATTTGATGATGCCTACAGAGTTCAAGGTTCAGCACCACTTAAAGTGGTAGTAAACCGTCCTATAATTTTCAGCCAAGGAAGCTGCCATCTTGGCCTCTGTTTAATCTACAACTACCATGATGCTGCACATGTGATCAGCTATGACACCAGCCATTGGATGGTTTGACAGTTTGGCTTAGAGCACAACCAATGGGAGTGTTACATTTCCGGCACGTGCCAGAAATGGAACTGGTTTTTAAACTGTTAAATGGATGGGTTTACTACCGCTTTAACAAAGCCAGCAGCATGATACCAGATATCTTTTTAGCTGTCTTTAAGGGTTGGCATTAGGAGCACCACTTCAAGGGGGACATTCTTCCTATTGACCACCAATATCAGGGGCATTGTTCCTATTGAGCCCTAATGGATTGGTATTAGTAAGGGTTCCTTGATACATGAAAATAATTTTTGGGGTTTCTCTAGGGTTAAAAGGTTGAGAAAGCCTGGTCTATGGGAATGTTTGACCATCCACCCAGAAGCGCATTTGTGAGGTCAGGCACTGATGTTGGATGAGAAGGCCTGGCTTGCAGTCTGCGCTCTAAGGGTCCTTTCACACATACATGTAACTGTCAGTTTTTCAGGCAGACCTGAACGGACGCTCCATTCTCCTCTATGGAGCGACGTATGTCCGCTGACATCCGTTCCGCTCTGATCCGCTAAATACAGATGGCTGGACACCCTATTTATTAAAAGTAATAGAATAAAATATACTCACAAACGGAGCAATGTTAAAAGCATCATAACAAGAGATGAAACAATTCCTCCAAGGAACCAATTGATCTCCACTTCAACAGGTCGGTTTTCTATAGTTTCTCTTGGATGCCCATGGTTCTGAGGAGGGCAGCAAGACCATAAAGTGCTGAGTGAACGCCACGGCTATAAATAACTTCCATTGTGCTCTCTTTTTATTGTCTACCGCTTGGTTGATGTACCCGAGCGCAGGAGTTGTTTCCTATTTTTATTTTGGACACCCTATTTTCCATCCGTCTGGCAGATCGGATCAGGGGAAGATGGACAGACGGTCCGTGTTCATTCGATCCCCTATAGAGGAGAGCGGAGCTCTGACAGGTCCGTCTCTACACAGATTGACCTGTCATCCACCTGCTCAGCTGGGATCAATGGATGGCCCGCTAATTCATCCCAAAGGTGTTCTATCGGGTTGAGGTCAGGACTCTGTGCAGGCAAGTCAAGTTCCTCCTCCCCAAACTCCCTCATGCATGTCTCTATGGACCTTGCTTCGTGTAGTGGTGCGCAGTCATGTTGGAACAGGAAGGGGCCATCCCCAAACTGTTCCCACAAAGTTAGGAGCATGAAATTGTCCAAAATGTCTTGGTATGCTGATGCCTTAAGAGTTCCCTTCACTGGAACTAAGGGACCAAGTCCAACCCCTGAAAAACAACCCCACACCATAATCCCCCTTCACCAAATGATTTGGACCAGTGCACAAAGCAAGGTCATAGTCATGATTCTCGCTGAGCTGATGGGTAACAATAGGAGACAATGGCTGCTGAAGTTCCTGAGTCACGTCTCCTCCCCCAGCCTGTGATTGGACAATGAAGTTCACAGTTGAGGTTATCCCTCTGCTTTTCCCTCCTGTAATTATGTTCCCTGTGTTTGAGTGACAGACACAAACCAAGGGAGCCCCTCCCTCTGCTGGTCTGAGTGCTGCTGTACAGGGGATAACAGGAGACTGATACAATGACAGATTCATGTACTTATACTAGCGTCGGGAGATAAAATATTTGGGCCGTCTTCAGTCTTATGCATTGCGCTAATGTGCAGTGAAGGCGTGATTTACTACAAGTCAGCACAACTCATGACACTTTGTACAGTGTGTTGCAGCACCGTTCATTTATAATGCCCTTAGCCCTGGTACACATTGCTATGACTTCTCATGCGACTAGCTGCAACATGTGACACAGAAAATTGCATGACACGTTAAAACACATTCATTTCAGTGGGTGCTGTCTTAGAAGAGAAGTCTGGGAGTGTTTGTTTGTAAAAAAAAATCATAATTGCCTAGGTGGATGCAGCATCAATCCGATGCTACATCTGTCCCGCGCCGTCTCTAAGGGTGGAAACTGAGCAATCAAACACCGCTGATCGCTCAGTTCTTCCCACCGCTCTGAGCAAAAAGCCGTGACTGTCAGTCTCAAGCTCTCTGCTCTGCCCTCCTCCATGCTCACTGGAGGGACTCGCCGAGAGGCTGAGCCGGGTGCCGGTACAAACATGTGGGAGGATGCTGATCATATGGTCGCCATATTGCCCCAGCCAGGACACTGTAATGTCAACCGACAGCGGGCTTCAACCCGCTGTCGGCTGAAATTGGGGCACAGGAGTGCAGATCGAACTACACTACTGTAATCCACAGGTGAACTGGAGAAGTAAAGCCAAACGAGCTTAGGCTGTACTTCTCCTTTAAGGCTTCTTTCACACCAAGGCGTTGGAAAAAAGCCTGTAAAATCCTGTAAAACGCCATGATTTTAGTGTGCGTTTTTGCAGCGCTTTTGAAGCGCTAGCGCTATAAATAGCACCCCTCTAATGGCGTTTTTTAAGCGCTTTTCAAGCATTTGTGTTTCAATCATGTGAGATTTCCACAGCCTCAGTACACATTTCATGCACTTTCCAAGCGCTTTTCAAGTGTTTTTCAAGCGCTTAACCATTATTTTCAATGGGCATGGTCGTTTTTAAAGCGCTGTTTTGAGCGCACAAAACAAACTGAAAAGATGCTGCTTGCAGGACTTTTAGCAACATCGAACGCCTCGGTGTGAAAGCATCCATTGAGATGCATGGGGAGCGTTGTTGGTGCACTTTTTATGTGCTAATTTTAGAGAAAAAACGCCTGAAAAACGCCTTGGTGTGAAAGGGGTCTAATTGCTGCATCTTAAGTGGCAGCGAAAAAAAAACAAATATTTCCTACACTGCTTTTCTGTGTTTTCCTGGCGAGTGCCATAGACTGCAATGCTAAAATCACAGAAGTCGCAAGGAAGTTGTTTCCTTGTCTTATCTTTGAGACTTTGGCTGTGACTTCAGAGGCTTTTGTAAGTTCAATAACAACACTCTGTATTGTTATGATTTGCCAAAGTCGCAAAACATCAAAGTCGCATGAAAGTGGCATTGAAGTCTCATCAAGCCACAAGCAAGGCATACTGGAAGTTACACAAGTTTGGGGTCGCAGCAGTGTGAACTGAGCCTTAATACACAACAGCAGCAAGTGCCGCCACAATGTGTACCGCAGCACTCATACCGTATATTGGAGTGCTCTGTGTTAAAAAAAAAAAAAAAATGAGAGGCTTATTTTTTTGACCGTCGCCATGTGTTGGCAGCCCATTCTAAATGAACGCAACTCGCGGGAAGAGTAATACCGCAGGTTAACACCCATAGAGTAACTGGACCACAAAGGTCTGATGCAAATATCTATTTTTTTTTTTTTAGGAAATGCTGGATTGGGGATCTGTAGGTGAAAAAAAATTCCCCAACCTGCCCTGTGCATGGCGCCCTCTAATGCCCGAACTTACCTTTTACCATTGCGCCCCTGCAGGTTTACTATGTGGTGTTTTTATCTGATTTTCCTAGAATTCCTTTTTAACTTTTTGAATTCATTTTTGCAGCTTTTTCTTTCTTTTTTTTTTTTATGTTTTGGTACTTTTCACAATTTCTTTATACTGCGATGTGATATCTCAACCTTTAGGCTGATGGGTTGCCCACCATAGAGCTCTTTGTTTTGTCTTTGATTATTCCAGTATGTGTCAGTTTTCATTTGAGCATTAACCCCCTCAGTGCTGGTGACACAGCATCTTACACAGGGGGCTGCCCCTTCTCTGGTCATTGTTGTGTGCATTCAGAGCAATGCATGCTGGGAATACAATATCCTGCCTGAGAAACTGCCGTATACCCTGCCAGAGTCAGGCTGGCTTACTCAGCCTACATTGTGCTTGCCTGTATTAACCCTTTCAGCTCTGGGGCATTCTCACCAAATCCAAAGACTTTGTTGAGCTCTGGTTCACACCAGTGTGCTCAGCAATATCGCATATGATTCGCACCACACTACAAATCATATGCAGTGTCCGTGTGATGCGATTTCAGCCATACAGATTGTATGGCTGATATCGCATTCGGACCAAACACGCACGGGACCCTTTTTTTGGTCTGCCGTAGAATCGGATCGCATGGGTGTTCATACCCATGTGACCCTATTCCTGTGTGAGTTTGCATATGCGAGCTGAAAAGGGGCTCCCTTGAGTTGGCCTATGACATTCTGAACTGGCGTGCGAGTCGGGTGCGATGCGGGAACCCACAGTGGATTTGCAGGGTTCCCGCATCGCACCAGTGTGAACCAGGGCTCATACTG
>BLSH010502869.1:28759-50498 GCA_018402905.1 Glandirana rugosa
GGTCGTGTGGTCCTAGAGGTTTTTTACCCAGGTTTCGAAATTAGTCGCCAGTGTAGCAATGTCATCTTTCGTTGCAAAGCCTCAGTGTGTCCTGGGGAAGTAGTCCGTCTCTGGGTGTCATGTTTGTGGCTGTCAGAGTCTTGCTATGCCTCATGGGACTTGTAGTTCTGCAACAGCTGGAGGTCCGCTAATTGCATTTCCCTGCTGTAGATTGTGTTTAGCTATGGACAGCCTTACCCTGACCACACACATGGAAGTTTACCAGACAGCTTTCAAAAGCAAAAATCTAATAGTTATGGGAGCATAAAGCACATTGATCATTTCATGGGTTCAGTATCAGAACCACATGGTTACATGCCTGATGAAGGGGTCCTGTGTGACTCCGAAACGTTGCTTTCTACTGTAACGATGTGACCGCTGATTAAAGCTTTGGACCCATTTTTTGGAGATCCTGGTGTGCTGGTGACATTAATTTTTCTGATTACATACAGTTCCAGCCGGTGGTCGCTTTAGCACTCACTCATAAATACAGTCATCTCTACAGGAATGTGTGCGTTGAGAATATTGTATTGGCAGTATCAGAACCAAATGCATTGATCATTTCATGTGTTCAGTAGGAGCACCAGTGGATTAACTTACCCAGCTGGTTGCTTGACAACCAGCAATGCCAACATGACTCCTCCGATTGGGTGCATCTCATCTGGCGATCAGGTACAAAGTACACGTGTAACTGTTGAGGGCCAAATGGTCCCCCTGCACTGCTATATTTCCATGCTTCCCCAGCCATACCTGACAAACTCAGTCTGTATATATGTGACATTTGTATATATGTTTTTTGCGGGACTGATGATGTCATATGCTGTTATGGGATGGGAGGGGCCATTTGTTATCTGGTTCTAATTGGTGGATTTTCACTTAAATAATTCTGCACAACTGCATGCACTTATAACATGCCTGACAAAGGTGTTCTGCGTGACTCCGAAATGTTGCACTACACTGTTCTGGGATGTGATCTTTCTTTAATTAAAAACCACTTGGACGAAATTGAAGATTCTTGGTGTGCTGGTGAATGTCTACGTTACAGTAGGAGCACCAAATACATTGATCATTTCATGAGATCAGTATGAGAACCAAACACATTGGTTATTTTTACGGGATCAGTAGGAGAACCAAACACTTTGATCATTTCATGGTTTTGATAGAAGCACCAAACGCAGTGATCGTTTCATGGTTTTGGCAGAAGCACCAAACGCAGTGATCGTTTCATGGTTTTGGCAGAAGCACCAAACGCATTGATCGTTTCATGGTTTCGATAGAAGCACCAAACGCAGTGAACGTTTCATGGTTTCGATAGAAGCACCAAACGCAGTGAATGTTTCATGGTTTCGATAGAAGCACCAAACGCAGTGAATGTTTCATGGTTTCGATAGAAGCACCAAACACAGTGATCGTTTCATGGTTTTGATAGAAGCACCAAACACAGTGATCGTTTCATGGTTTTGATAGAAGCACCAAACGCAGTGAACGTTTCATGGTTTCGATAGAATCACCAAGCGCAGTGAACGTTTCATGGTTTCGATAGAAGCACCAATTACAGTGATCGTTTCATGGTTTTGGTAGAAGCACCAAATGCAGTGATCGTTTCATGATTTTGATAGAAGCACTAAACACAGTGATCGTTTCATGGTTTTGATAGAAGCACCAAACACAGTGATTGTTTCATGGTTTTGGTAGAAGCACCAAATGCAGTGATCATTTCATGGTTTCGGTAGAAGCACCAAACGCAGTGATCGTTTCATGGTTTCGATAGAAGCACCAAGCGCAATGATCATTTCATGGTTTTGATAGAAGCACCAAACACAGTGATCGTTTCATGGTTTTGATAGAAGCACCAAACACAGTGATCGTTTCATGGTTTTGATAGAAGCACCAAACGCAGTGATCGTTTCATGGTTTTGGTAGAAGCACCAAACGCAGTGATCGCTTCATGGTTTTGGTAGAAGCACCAAACGCATTGATCATTTCATGGTTTCGGTAGAAGCACCAAACGCAGTGATCGTTTCATGGTTTTGGTAGAAGCACCAAACGCATTGATCATTTCATGGTTTCGGTAGAAGCACCAAACGCAGTGATCGTTTCATGGTTTTGGTAGAAGCACCAAACGCAGTGATCGTTTCATGGTTTTGGTAGAAGCACCAAGCGCAGTGATCATTTCATGGTTTTGGTAGAAGCACCAAGCGCAGTGATCATTTCATGGTTTTGGTAGAAGCACCAAACGCATTGATCGTTTCATGGTTTTGCAAACAAGATGTCCTCAGTCCCCCTGATTAAATGACATCCAGCATCATTCAACTAGGAAGACTGAGGACATACTGGGAATTCAGGACACTGAGGACTGTCCTCCTGGGAAATGCATGGTGGCACCTTGAACTCACATAGTATTGCAGAGAGTGCACTGACTTCATGTTTTCCATTTTTTTTTCTTGCCTTCTATTATAGTAAGCTTGTTTAACTGCTTCTTGACCACCCACACATACTGTGGCAGGGCGGCCCTGTACGTGATTTTGATTTCCGGGTCTGGGGCGCGCGCTGCCTATGACCAGCTCTCGCTGTGATTGGACACAGCGGGAGCCAATCAGAAGGTCCGGCACCCGCCGATCGTTCCCAAGGCAGGCAGAACAGCAGCCTTTCTATGTAAACAAAGCAGATCGCCGTTCTGTGACAGGAGAAGACAGAGATCTTGTGTTTCTGTTAAGCATAAACACGGATCTCTGTCTTCTTACAGTACAAGCACCTCTGAAACAGGGACACATTTAACCCTTTGATTGCTCCTGATGTTAACCCCTTTCCTACCAGTGTAATTAGTACAGTGACAGTGCATATTATTTAGCACTGATCACTGTATTGGTGTCACTGGTCCCCAAAAAAGTGTCAAAAGTGTCAATTAGGTGTCCGATTTGATGTTGCAGTCCTGCTATAATTCACTGTCGCCGTCATTACTAAAATAATAAATAAAAATTCAATAAAAATATCCCCTAGTTTGTAGACGCTATAACTGTTGCGCAAACCAATCAATATACGCTTGGGATTTTTTTTTTCTTTTTTACCAAAAACATTAGCAGAATGAAAATTGGCCTAAATTGATAAAGAAATGTTATTTTTTACATATTTTTATTGAATGTGTTTTATAGCAGAAAGCAAAAAATAAAAAACACAGAGGTGATCAATACCACCAATTGAGAGTGCCATTTGTGTAAAAAAAGGGACATGCATTTTATTTGGGTACAGCGTTGCACGACCATGCAATTTTCAGGTAAAGTAACGCAGTGCCAAATCACAAAAAAATTGACTCGTCATGGGGGGGGGGAGCATTTTCCAGAGAACAAGTGGTTAAAAGCAAGCAAAGATTTTCGAACGACATTCGTTCATGCATCGAATGTTCTAAATATTGTAAAAAGGTGCATTTACACTCTGCAGTTGCTCCAGAGCTTAGTAAATAAGGTAAAGATTCATTTTGCAACGAATACCCAATCACATGCAAGGAAAAATAAAAACACAGCATTTTTGCCTGCACATGATTGGATTATGGAAGGCAGCACTGATGTATTAAATTTTCCATGTATTAAATTTTGTTTATACTTATTTGTCAAACAAAGAGTATCTGGAATGCAAATATTATAAAAAAACAAAAAATTATAAAATGTATTTATTACAGGTACTTATATCGCACTGTCAATGCTTTACATATACATTGTACCTTCACATCAGTCCCTGCCCTCAAGGAGCTTACAATCTAAGGTCCCTAACTCACATTCATACATACACATACTAGGGCCAATTTACACAGGAGACAATTAACCTACCAGCATGTCTTTGGAGTGTGGGAGGAAACCGGAGGATCCGGAGGAAACCCATGCAGGCACAGGGAGAACATGCAAACTCCAGGCAGGTAGTGTCGTGGTTGGGATGCAAAAGAGCAATGCTAGTGTTTCTAGGCTGAAGTGCTATCCAATACACCACATACAGTGCCTTGAAAAAGTATTCATACCCCTTGAAATTTTCCACATTTTGTCATGTTACAACCAAAAATGTAAATGCATTTTATTGGGATTTTATGGGATAGACCAACACAAAGTGGCACATAATTGTGAAGTGGAAGGAAAATGACAAATGGTTTTCAAATATTTTTTACAAATAAATATGTGAAAAGTGTGATGTGCATTTATATAGCACCCCTCTGAGTCAATCCTTTGTAGAACCGCCTTTCACTGCAATTACAGCTGCAAGTCTATTTGGGGAGGTCTCTACCAGCTTTGCACATCTAGAGAGGACATTTGTGTCCATTCTTCTTTGCAAAATACCCCAAGTTCTGTCAGATTGGATGGAGAGCGTCTGTGAACAGCAATTTTCAAGTCTTACTACAGATTCTCAATTGGATTTAGGTCTGGACTTTGACTGCGCCATTCTAACACATGAATATGCTTTGATCTAAACCATTCCATTGTAGCTCTGGCTGTATGTTTAGGGTCATTGTCCTGCTGGAAGGTGAACCTCTGCCCCAGTCTCAAGTCTTTTGCAGACTCTAACAGGTTTTCTTCTAAGATTGCCCTGTATTTGGCTCCAACCATCTTCCCATCAACTCTGACCAGCTTCCCTGTCCCTGCTGAAGAAAAGCATACCCACAACATGATGCTGCCACCACCATGTTTCACAGTGGGGATGGTGTGTTCAGGGTGATGTGCAGTGTTAGTTTTCCGCCACACATAGCATTTTCTTTTAGGCCAAAAAGTTACGTTTTGGTCTCATCTGACCAGAGCCCCTTCTTCCACATGTTTGCTGTGTCCCCCACATGGCTTCTCACAAACTGCAAATGGGACTACTTACGGCTTTCTTTCAACAATGACTTTCTTCTTGCCACTCTTCCATAAAGGTCAGATTTGTGGAGTGCACAACTAATAGTTGTCCTGTGGACAGATTCTCCCACCTGAGCTGTGGATCTCTGCAGCTCCTCCAGAGTTACCATGGGCGTCTTGGCTGCTTCTCTGATTAATGCTCTCCTTGCCCGGCCTGTCAGTTTAGGTGGACGGCCATGTCTTGGTAGGGTTGCAGTTGTGCCATACTCTTTCCATTTTCGGATGATGGATTGAGCAGTGCTCTGTGAGATGTTCAAAGCTTGGGATATTTTTCTATAACCTAACCCTGCTTTAAACTTCTCCACAACTTTCTCCTTGATCTGCCTGGTGTGTTCCTTGGCCTTCATGATGCTGTTTGTTCACTAAGGTTCTCTAACAACCTTCTGAGGGCTTCACAGAACAGTTGTATTTATACTGAGATTAAATTACACACAGGTGGACTCTATTTACTAATTAGGTGACTTCTGAAGGCAATTGGTTCCACTAGATTTTAGTTAGGGGTATCAGAGTAAAGGGGGCTGAATACAAATGCACCCCACACTTTTCACAGATTTATTTGTAAAAAAAATTGAAAACCATTTATCATTTTCCTCCCACTTCACAATCATGTGCCACTTTGTGTTGGTCTATCACATAAAATCACAATAAAATACATTTACATTTTTGGTTGTAACATGACAAAATGTGGAAAATTTCTAGGGGTATGAATACTTTTTCAAGGCACTGTACAGAGATTCAAATAAAACTTAGCGTAAGCTGTTATTGTGTGGGCATGGTGTGAACATGGCTGGCTTTGACTTTGAAGCTGATTTATTGATCACTTGTCTGTGGGGTAACACAGCCATTTGGGGCACATTGGTAAACTTGAGTATAGTTTGCACGCCCAGGGCTCAGGGTGGGGTTATTAGCACATTGATGCTCACTAGTAGTCCAAGGTACAAGCAGGAGGCTGGGCAGTGACCCCAAGTCTGCAGGACCTGACAGGTGTTGTCACCCTCCTGCAGGTACATCCAAGTGTGCGCTTTACTTGGCACATTCTTTAATTCTTTTAACATTTAAAAAACAGTTCTTGCATATCTGGCCAAAATGTGTATTTAGCTGCTTTGGATCTTGATTGGCGCTGCCATGGCTCTGTGTTCCCTGAATATTATGGCTCAGTGCATGCCAGAAGAGCTAGTTTCATGCTTGTCATTCCAATTATTTCTAGGCACAAAATTAACTCATCAACTGCTGCTTTATCCATTGGCAATGACCCAGTGTACAGTATGAGCGTGCCATTTGGTTTTATGTCTTTCTCATAATGAACTCATGATGATATAGCTTAGAAAACCCATTGATTCATCTCTGCTGTGAAGCAGGTAATTGATTATTGGATTGCACCATATCCTGTGAACTGGCACTGTGTAATTTGGCCTTCCTGTAATTATGACTCCCAGGGGCACACTGTACAGTATTTGTTGAGGTTTGATAGTATTTAGGCCCCATTATGGAACTTGTGGTGCCTCTTTATTATGTTTTTAGAGGATAGGTGGGATTTAGACCCCTTTAGATCAAGGACAAGAGCAGTATTAGTACTGATCTCTACACTGGGCTGGCCTAAAGTGATTGTATATGATCACCTTGTAAAACAACCCTTACAGTTTAAAATAGAAATGAAAGGCAAAACATTTTTATATAGATAAAAAAATACACTGTAAATACCTTTTCTTACTCGTTATAAATTATCACATTTCCTCTGTTCTCAGCTCCATAAGAGCTGGGGGAGTAGAACCAGCAGTACACTGAGCTTCCCAGTGAATGGCCGTGCAGCTGGCGAGGGGGGTTGTAAGTCTGATCATTGGAGGAGAGTACACTGAGTTTCCAGCATAGCTAGACAACTGACCACAGTGTGCTTTCCTGCTTAGTGTGATCAGTTTTTTAATAGAAAAGCAGAGGGACTGGCATTAACACCAGGGATCTCACATAAAGGAAGCAATACAAAGAGAACAGGATACTTTCTTATACAAGTGCATGGTACAGCAGGCACATATCAGGAATATGAAGTGTTGGGGTAACGCTTTAAAGGGTCGGTCTGCACAAAACTGAAATTTTATGATTTGGACCAGTGTACAAAGCAGGGTCCATAAAGACATGGTGAATGAGTTTGGGGTGGAGAAACTTGGCTGGTCTGCACAGAGTCCTGACCTCAACTCGATAGAACACCTTT
The DNA here is from genome assembly GCA_018402905.1 of Glandirana rugosa. Lineage (NCBI taxonomy): Eukaryota > Metazoa > Chordata > Amphibia > Anura > Ranidae > Glandirana > Glandirana rugosa. The sequence continues at coordinate 35,879 of BLSH010502869.1, forward strand.
TTGATGAATCAGAGCAGAGACTGCGAGCCAGGCCTTCTCATCCACCTCATGCCTGACCTCACAAATGTGCTTCTGGAAGAAGGGTCAAACATTCCCATAGACACACTCCTAAACCTTGTGGACAGCCTTCCAGGAAGAGTTGAAGCTGTTATAGCTGCAAAGGGTGGGCCAACTCAATATTGAACCCCACGGACTAAGACTGAGATGCCATTAAATTTCATGTGCATGTAAAGGCAGGTGTCCCAATACTTTTGGCAATATAGTGTGTGTGTGTGTGTTTATGTATATGTATGTGTGGTACTTGTGATGGGCAAGCGTTTGCCATCGGCTACGGGCTGATGCTTCTGGATGCCGCGTAGGAGGGATCTCACTGTATGGTCTGTAAGCACAGAGGGCTTTCCAGGGTCCTGCAAGGACAGAAAATGCTGGATGCCGGCAAGGTGCAGTGTGATGGTGTTATGAGAAAGAAGAAGTAATGCCTGTATATGTGCTTGCAGCGATTTGCAAGAAGTGATGCTTATGTGTGTTTGCAGCGATTGCGAGAAGTTGTGCTTAGTTGTGTTTGCAAAAAGGGGCTGTCACTGAAGATGTGTTTGTGCTGAATGTGAGAGATAGTATTTCTGTTTGGGCTTGCAATGATTGCAAGGTGTAATGCTGTCGGAGACGTGCTTGCAACAATTGCAAGAGTCTGTGCTACTGGAGACATATTTGCAACAATTGTGAGGGTCTGTGCAGCTGGAGGCGAGCTTGCAGCGATTGCAAGAAGTGACCTACTGTTAGGCAAACATGAGGATAGCAGAAATTGAATGTGCAGGTATGCACCATCGCTGTAATTGGTCATAATTGTACTCAAGAGTGTAAGAAAGAAATCCGATGCAAATCGGTGTGTGCCGTGCATCCGATACGAATCGTGAACCACCGGTGCGGCTAGATTTGAATCAGGCTGTAATGAAAATGAAACTGATGCAAATAGGCTGTGAGAAGGAGACGACCAATGCGAATTGGTGTGTGCCATGCATTGATACAAATTGTTGTGCCATCGATGCAGTTTAGATTTGAATTGGCTGTGGCGAGTATGAAATGAATCCGACACAAATCGGCTGTGGGGTAGAAACTGGACTGATACTAATCGGTAGGCGGGTTAGTGATGTGAAAACAGTGATGACACAAATCAATATGAATCGGCAGTAGGAAATGACATGACCGAATTGGTAATAGGAATGACATGAACCGGTATGAATTGGTAGGTAGGGTAACGATGAACAGAGTAATGACACAAACTGATACAAATCGGTAGTAGGGAATGACATAAACCGATACAAATCGGTACGTAGGGTAAATGGTGAACAGAGTAATGACACGAACTGATAGGAATCGGCAGTAGGGAAATTACATGAACTGAAAGGATATATAAAAATTGCACTGATATGCAATAGGGCAGGTAGGTGGGACTTTAAATGAAGGATGTGATGGTCATATTGTAACATTGATGGATATTAATTTGTTGAGGTAATGAAAAATAATTTATTGATACAATTAATCATACATTGACATACATATGGTCACGAGAGTGATCCAAATTAGCAAAATATGATCAACAATTAAATAGTCATATAGTACATGGTATGGGTTCCCCATCCATCAATTTCATATCTATACATACAATGGTTAGATAACAATACAAGCTGCACGGCCCATGACCTAGGATTCCATGGGGTGAGACCCCTAAATATAACCATAAAGATTGGGTAGACAATAAGAAAACAGTAACGCATAGTGGTGGCAGAAACACGGCAATGTTAGCTCTACGCGTTTCGTGGCTAGGTGGTCACTCTTCAGGAGCAAGCATGTTTATGATCTGCCATGGAAATAATAAGGGTAAGTCTAGCTAATATCCTGTATAGGATGGTGGGGCTAGCAGCTCATTATGAGCGGCCCCCACAAACCTTGTGTGGAAAATACTCACACGGGTTGTGCATCGGCAATACGGCGTCGGAGGTATCGGGCCATCCGGAGACATCATTATCGGGGGGCTGTGGTGGCAGGCGAAGCAGCGGTACCAAACACAGGCAGCCACCAGGACGGGACTGGGCACCAGGACAGGACCAATGGGAAGAACCAGTGAAATAATCCCGGCACCATGGTTGGTATGGTGTCAGGTTGATTGAAGCACATTATTTCTATTACATTGCAATATAAATTTAAATAGTTCAACTCACCATAATGTAGAATCAGTGGGAGCCCCAAACGTGTCACTTTACACGTCGCCTGTCACCAGATGCAGTTTGTCACTTGCCACCAGATGCAGGGGTGCCTACGTCTACCCAGGGGGGGATGGTGCTCCCTTTGTCTCCCCGGGGGGGTGGTGGTCCCTCTGTCTCCCCGGGGGGGTGGTCCCTCTGTCTCCCCAGGGGGGGATGGTGGTCCCTCTGTCTCCCCGGGGGGGGGGGGGTGGTGGTCCCTCTGTGTCTCCGGGGGGGGGGGTGGTGGTCCCTCTGTCTCCCCAGAGGAAATGGTGGTCCCTCTGTTTCCCCAGAGGAACATGGTGGTCCCTCTGTCTCCCCGGGGGGGTGTCCCTGGGGGAATGGTAATCCCTCTGTGTCCCCATGGGACATGGTGGTCCCTCTGTTTCCCCAGGGGACATTGTGGTCCCTCTATGTCCCCAGGGGACATGGTGGTCCCTCTGTGTCCTCGGGGGGACATGGTGGTCCCTCTGTGTCCCCGGGGGGACATGGTGGTCCCTCTGTGTCCCCGGGGTGGCATGGTGGTCACTCTGTGTCCCCGGGGGGACATGGTGGTCCCTCTGTGTCCCCGGGGGGACATGGTGGTCCCTCTATCTCTCCGTGGGCGTGTCCCTGGAGGGATGGTAGTCCCTCTGTCTCCCCATGGGACATGGTGGTCCCTCTGTGTCCCCATGGGACATGGTGGTCTCTCTGTGTCCCTAGTGTACATGGTGGTCCCTCTATGTCCCCAGGGGACATGGGGGTCCCTCTGAGTCCCCAGGGGACATGGGGGGTCCCTCTGAGTCCCCAGGGGACATGGGGGTCCTTCTGAGTCCCCAGGGGACATGAGGGGTCCTTCTGAGTCCCCATGGGACATGGGGGGTCCCTGTGAGTCCCCAGGGGACATGGGGGGGGTCCCTCTGAGTCCCCAGTGGTGGATGGGGTCCCTCTGTGTCCCTGGTGGTAGATGGGGGTCCTTCAGTGTCCCATGGGGGGGTGGTCCCAGTTTGTGTCCCTGTCTTTGAATCACTGCGTCCCAGTGACCTGCTGAGGTGCACTGGGACGCGCTGGCTAATCTCATCTCCCCGCCAAACCAGTTCGTTGAGCAAGCAGGGAAGAGCCAAGAGGCGGAGCTTGGGCTCTGCCTCTTGTTTCTTCCTTAGCTGGTCTTCTTCAAAATGGCGGTGGAGTCAATTTAGTGCCGGCCGCCGACCCATAGCGGCCGGCGGCAAAAAAAAAATAGAAAAAATTAAAAATCGGGAAAAAGTCAATTTCCCGGGACATTTCCCGGGAGACGTTAAGGCCGGGAAAACGGTCTAAATCCCGGGAAATTCAGGACTGTTGGCAAGTATGCCAGAACAGTCTTTTCACCAGCTGGAGACGGTGAAGAAGTGGGAAAGCTTCAGCAGAGTGCCAAGCCAGGGACCCAGCGAGTTAGCAGGGGTGACACTTGAGGAATACACAGCGGGTTAGCTGTGGAAGCGCTCAGGGGATCCGGGAGCGGCTGGGATCTTGAAGTCTAGTGAGAGGCGGGGAGCTCAATGAGTGAAGATCTACTGTAGGACACTGTGAGATGTGGGAGAAGATCTATAATGGGTTACTGTGAGTTACGTGTACAGATCTACATTGACTGTTGAAAGTTCAGTTGCCATAGGGGACAGTACAAATACAGTTGTTGAATCCAACTTAAAGGCCCTCCACCTGTATATCTGTCCCGCAGTCTGCCAATTGCTATTGCATCTGTGGGTGTCCTGGCTCTAACCCTCTCTCCACCAGTTAATAAATCTCTTTTTCTTGCATTAAAAAAGTGACTGGCGCCCATGTTTTCAACTTGCATTGCACCCACCATGCCTAATAACTCACACTTCGAGCAAGGATGTAGCTTTCCCTGACTCTGGAGGTCACCACTAGGCCTTTAGGGGTCGGAGACACCGCTACACTATTATTGAGGCTTATTGTATACTATTATTGAGGCTTATTGTATACTATTATTGACACAAGAAGCTTATTGTATACTATTACTAAAACCAGAGAATTATTATATACTACCAGAGAATTATTGTATGCTATTATTGATCCAGAGGCCTATTATATACACTATGCAGAAGATTTATTAAATCTGGTGCAGCTCTGCATAGTAATCAATCAGCTTCCAGGTTTTATTGTCAAGGTGAAGTTAGAAGCTGATTGGTTACTCTGCACAGCTGCACCAGATTCTTAGTGCTCCCGTTTTAGTAAATCTCCCCCTATACACTGTATTTACTAATGCACTTAGTTTGTTATAATTACAGAGCCAATGTATTTATCATACTAGGGGTTTGTGTTATGTATGGATGGATGTATGTTGGCGTTATGTCCTTAGTGACTGGTGTTATATTCTTCAAGCATCAGTGATTGTCTCTGTACATTTACAGATAACAGAGGCCGATGACATCCAGCATGTAACAGCATGGCGTATTCCCCGGCATTGTACAGACACAGCCCTGGTTTGCTCTGCATGACACCTGCTTCTGGCCATGTGTAGGGTGTGGGGCCTGTGATGATGAATAACAAGAGGGACCTCTGCATGGTAAAGGGTGGGGGTCTTGCATTCTTTGTTGAGGGATGAGCGGTGGTCCCAGCTGCTCTCACAGGCTCTGTAATGAACATGACAAGTGGCCCTGAAGCTGCTGGAAAGCTCTGATCATTGGGTTACAGCTGAGGCGTTCAGTGTGGGTACATTGCTCTTTATTATACCAGAATTGAGAGCTTCTTACTTATTACTGCACATAACCGGCACAGTAATACCATTGACTATTACTAAAACCAGAGAATAAATAGTATACTATCAGGGAGTTATTGTATACTATTATTGATACCAGAGGGTTATTATATACACTGTACTATACACTATGGGGGAGATTTACTAAAACCGGTGCAGCGGTCAGTGTGGTCTCATTGCTCTTTATTATAGCAGAATTGAGAGCTCCTTACTTATTACTGCACATAACCGCATTGACAGTGTGACAATACACATTGACAATCTGCCACTTGCACTGTCCCTACAAGCTGGCATTGAGGGGTGATAGAAAGTGCCATAAGGTACTTTAACGTATGGTTGTCTCTGGGAACCTGGACATGGGATGCATATAGCATGCTTATCCTGATTCTGAGGCTTGAGTATGCCTTCTGCATCCTACAGAATTCAGGTATCTCAGTGACCTGAGGGCTGCACACATAGCATTACGGGATACTGAAGATGCGGATAAGCTTGCAGCATAGTTGAGATTATTGGGTAAAGCAGCTTAAAGTACAACTAAGACTTCTGTATGACACTCAAAGGCTAATTTCACTTTGTGCAAAAAAAACAATACCAAAAAAAGAAGAATAAATGATAAAATATTAATTCAAAATGGGCATCTATTTTTTTTTTGCATTGGAACCTGCATAGCATCGCAACAGCAATAAGTGGATGGCGTGGTGTAGCAATGCTCAGGCTTCTGCAGATATTCCTTTTGTACCAAGCGAGGTTCAGACATTCAGTTATGGCGCTGGAGGCAGTATCAATAGACATGGGCGTCCGCAGAACTTTTTTCAGGGGTGGGGGGCATCATTTTAAGGTCACCCATGCTCCGTCCCTTTTGACAATGTCATGTACAGGGTGCAGATTCCATGTGTGTGCTATGTACAGGGTGCAGATTCCAGGCATGTGCTATGTACAGGGTGCAGATTCCAGGCATGTGCTATGTACAGAGTGCAGATTCCAGGTGTGTGCTATGTACAGGGTGCAGATTCCAGGTGTGTGCTATGTACATGGTGCAGATTCCAGGCATGTACTATGTACAGGGTGCAGATTCCAGGCATGTGCTATGTACAGAGTGCAGATTCCAGGTGTGTGCTATGTACAGGGTGCAGATTCCAGGTGTGTGCTATGTACAGGGTGCAGATTCCAGGCATGTGCTATGTACAGGGTGCAGATTCCAGGCATGTGCTATGTACAGGGTGCAGATTCCAGGCATGTGCTATGTACAGGGTGCAGATTCCTGGTGTGTGCTGTGTACAAGGTGCAGATTCCAGGTGTGTGCTATGTACAGGGTGCCGATTCCATGCGTGTGCTATGTACAGGGTGCAGATTCCAGGCATGTGCTATGTACAGGTTGCAGATTCCAGGTGTGTGCTATGTACAGGGTGCAGATTCCAGGAGTGTGCTATGTACAGGGTGCAGATTCCATGTGTGTGCTATGTACAGGGTGCAGATTCCAGGTGTGTGCTATGTACAGTGTGCAGATTCCAGGTATGTGCTATGTACAGGGTGCAGATTCCAGGTGTGTGCTATGAACAGGGTGCAGATTCCAGGCGTGTGCTATGTCAGTATACATATCCAATCCCCCGCACAGAGCTCTCTTCCCCCCACAGAAGAGAATTGTCTATAACTCACAGTTGCAGGTCAGGCTCCTGGCACAAGCTTCTGCAGGTCAGCGCTGTCTTAAACACCGGACGATGGAAAGCCCTGCCGACTGCTGTCCACAGTGTAATCTTCCTTCCTGTGCTGGGTGCTAGTACATGGGGAATGTTCCAGCGCCCGCCACCCGCTCACACTCTGCGCGGATACCTTGCGATCCCTGATTCCACCTCCTACATGCGGACGCCCATGTCAATAGACTAAAAGTGCGGTGGCATCACAGCACTGAAAATTGAGTCCCTCTGCTGAGATGGAAGATGGGACTTGTAGTTTTTTCATCCACAGATTCTCGTGAATTAATGATTTATGATGCGGCTGTGTAGTTGAAACCACACACAGCCATGCCAAATGTAAAAAATGACAGTAGCCTGCAGGAAGAAGAATCCCCAGATTCTATAAGGGAAGGGCAGTTAGGGGATAGGGGGATGCGGACTGTGACCATGTTTTAACTTAACTTTATGAAACATAGTCAGAAAGGGGTATTTCTGTTTAACCACTTCAGCCCCCGAAGGATTTCACACTTTAGGACCAAAGCACTTTTTGCGATTCGGCACTGCGCTGCTTTAACTGATAATTGCGCAGTCGTGCGACATTGTACCCAAACGAAATTTGAGTCCTTTTTTTCCCACAAATAGAGCTTTCTTTTGGTGGCATTTGATCCCCTCTGTGTCATTTCTGATCACCGCTATAAATAAAAAAAGCGCGACAATTTTGCAAAAAAAAACAACAATATTTCTTACTTTTTGCTATAATACAAATCCAAAAAAAAAAATATAAGAATTATTCATTGGGTTTGGCCGAAATATATTCTTCTACATATTTTTGGTAAAAAAAATGGCAATCGGCGTATATTGATTGGTTTGCGCAAAAGTTATCGCGTCTACAAACTATGGGAATTGATTTATGGCGTTTTTTTTTTTTTACTAGTAATGGCGGCGATCTGCGATTTTTATCAGGACTGCGATATTGCAGCGGTCATGTTGGACATTTTTTACACTTTTTTTGGGACCAATGACATTTATACAGCGACCAGAAATGTAAATATCCACTGATTACTGTATAAATGTCATTGGCAGTGAATGGGGTTAACACTAAGGGGGCAGTGAAGGGGTTAACTGTGTTCCCTAGGTGTGTTCTAACTGTGTGGGGGCGGGGCTGGCCGGGACATTACAGATCTAACTGATCCCAGTGACAGGGATCAGTAGATCTGTCATGTTCCCTGTAACAGAATGGAGAACCGCCGTGTTTACATCGGTGGTTCCCCGTTTTGCAGCTCTGTCAGGCGATTGCGGGTCTTGAGCGGACATTGAGTCCGCCAGACCCACGGGCATGCCCACGCAGCGTGCGGCGGCCGCATGCGCGTGCTGCCGCCGCCGCCAGGGGTGTGCCAGGAGCGTGCACAGGGGAGATCCGCGCTGGAGCCGTACTTCGGCAATAGCGTGGATCTGGAGGGGTTAAAGGACACATACAGTAGCTGCTGACTTTTAACTTTCGAATACTTACTTGTCCTGGAGTCCAGCAATGTCGAGTGCTGCCGCGGCCATTGAGGGTGAGGGTAGCCCGGCAGTGGAGCTTCACACCCGGCACGTACTGCACATGCGCGAGCCGCTGCTGCGCTTTATCACTGGCCCGAAGGAAGAGGGAGGAGGAGGAAGCCGGGCTGCGGACGTCAACGGCCGCAGCCCAGGCTCCCGGATGTGGGGAAGAGGACACCTGTCAAAGACAGGTATCCTCTCTACCAAATGTGACACCTAAGGGGGGGGGGGATCTGACGAGCGGAAGTTACACTTTTGGGTGGAACTCTGCTTTAACCACTTTAGTACTGGGCATTTTCACCCCCTTCCGGTCCAGGCCAATTTTCAGCTTTCAGTGCTGTCACACTTTAAATGACAATTGTGCAGCTTCACTGATAGGTTGCACGGATGAGGCTGCACTGGTGGGCACTGATGTGGCTGCACTGATGGGTTGCTCTGATGGGCACTGATGAGTTTGCACCGATAGAGCTGCACTGATAGGTCACAGCGATTGGCACTGATAAGCCTGCACCGATGGGCACTGATGAGGCTTCACTGATGGGCACTGATGAGGCTGCAGTGATGGGGCTGCACTGATAATCAGGGTACTGGCAATCAGTGCCCTGATTATCAGTGTAAACAATGTAGTGACAGACTAGCTAGTTATCAGTACTCCTTTCCTTACACAGACATGGCGTGTGAGGAAAAGACTGCTGATGATTGGACACATGATAAAAGACCGCTGTGATCATCCCTTTACCTCGATCTGTGATCAGCTGTGTCCAAAGGTCACAGAGCACATCCCAAGGGGTGGGGTTCTGGCAGGACGTCCAATGGACGACCTACCAGAATTAGACGACCGTGCTTTAGCTGTGCTTTGGCTATAGCGCAGTCGGCAAGTGGTTAAAAAATGGAGTGATCACATGACCGCTTGTAAGAGGGGCTTCGTGGTAGGCTAATTTTGACGTACAAGTCCCTACCCCCTTTCTAGCCCTGCTAGAACACGATCCTACCTGCTGATGCTGACCCCCTACACCATCTTGTGCCCTGCTCCTTGATGTAGGCCTCACAACATTCCTGGCCGTAGACCATCAAATCCACAAGAGGGATTGTCCACACAATAGTTAGCTTCACCGCACTTTACTGGTGTTGTTCAGGGAATGGCAAGACAGTCACGTCCAAGTGGACGGTCCAACCTGACCTACAAGTCCTTTTGCCAGCTGCCCTTGCCCCACATTCTTAAGGGACAGAATGACTACAGCTCCTCTTACAAATACAGGTCCAATCCACTTGGCATCCTGCCCTATGTTGGTTAAATGCTCACAGTTGTGGGGTGCTTAGCTCCCATGCCCCAAGTCTGTGTGTGTCCCTCCCCACCTAGCTTATACAGCGGGTAAAATAAGTATTGAACACATCACCATTTTTCTAGGTAAACATATTTCTAAAGGTGCTATTGACATGAAAGTTTCAGCACATTTCGTTAACAACCCATGCAATCCATACATACAAAGAAACAAAAACCAATACGTTTAGAAATTAAGTTATGTGGAATAAAATAGAATGACACAGAGAAAAAGTATTCAACACTAACTAAAATGTATTTAATACTTCATACAAAATCCTTTGTTGGTAATGACTGCTTCAAGATGCCTCCACTATGGAGAAACGAGTCGCATGCATTCCTCAGGTGTGATTTTGGCCACACAAACAATCTTCAACTCTTGAAGGTTCCGTGGGCCTCTCCTGTGAACTCTGATCTTTAGTTCTTTCCATAGATTTTCTATTGGATTCAAGTCAGGTGATTGGCTGGGCCATTCTAGCAGCTTTATTTTCTTTCTTTGAAACCAATTCAGAGTTTCCTTGGCTTTGTGTTTGGGATCATTGTCTTGCTAAAATGTCCACCCTCATTTCATCTTCACCATCCTGGTAGATGGCAGCAGATTTGTATCAAGAAAGCCTTGGTACATTTTTCCATGCATTCTTCCTTCAATGATATGAAGTTTTCCAGTACTGTATGCTGAAAAACAGCCCCACACCATGATGTTCCCACCGCCAAACTTCACTGCTGGTATGGGGGGTGTGTTTGGGGTGATGTGCAGTGCCATTTGACCTCCAAACATGGTGTGTATTCTGGCATCCAAAGAGTTCAATTTTGGTCTCATCTGACCAGACTATATTCTCCCAGTATTTAACAGGCTTGTCTAAATGTTGTGCAGTAAACTTGCTGGTGAGTGTGCATACAGGCCATGGCGGCTGAGTGCAGTACTTATTGTTTTCTTTGAAACAATTGTACCTAATTCCAAGTCTTTCTGAACCTCTCCACAAGTAGTCCTTAGCTCTTGGACATCACTTCTGATAATTCTTTTTACTCCTCTGTCAGAAATCTTGTGAGGAGCACCTGGTCATGGATGGTTTATGTTGAAATAATGCTTTCCACTTCTGGATTATGGCCCTAACAGTGCTCACTGGAACATTCAGAAGTTTAGAAATACTTCGGTAATCAGTGCCATCAGTATGTTCTGCAACAATAATGTTGCAAAGGTCTCAAGAAAGCTCTTTGCTTTTAGCCATGATGAGATGTTTCTTGTGTGACACCTTGGTAATGAGACACCTTTTTATAGGCCATCAGTTGTGACTGAACCAGCTGATATAAATTTGCACTGACAAGGGGCAGGATTGCTTTCTAATTACTGATAGATTTCTGCTGGTGTCTTCGCTTTCCATGCCTTTTTGCACCTCCCTGTCTTCATGTGTTCAATACTTTTTCCCTGTGTCATTCCATTTCATTACACATAACTTAATTTCTGAACTTATTTGTTTTGGTTTCTTTGTATGTATGGATTGCATGGGTTGTTACCGACATGTAGTGAAAATGTCATGTCAATAGCAACTTTAGAAATATACTTACCTGGGAAAATGGTGATGTGTTCAATACTTATTTTACCTGCTGTTTTTGGGTGCTGACTCACTGTGGAAGGGCTCTACCTAAAAGAGGCCTAACACCCTGTGTCACTATCTGCTGTACCACTATTCTGGTACAGAGCCACCTAGTGGCCAGGTGGCTAACTGCACCTGCCTACTCATTGATTGCTCAGTTTTCAGTCCACTCAAAGCAGAGAGAGGATACTGTCAATCACCATTCTCAGCTCTGGCCCTCCAGCATTCACTGGAGAAGGGCTGGGAAGGGGGCGGGAGCAGCTGGCTCTGGCTTTCAGCTGCATGCTGGGAGGCTGAGCCAGTTGCATTTGGGTGGATCCTGACAATATGGTCAGGATCCTTTCAGGCCCTGAATGGGCTCAGTGATGTCAGGCAACAATGAGCTTTAACCTGCTGTTGGCTGATTCTAGGTCACGAGAGAGCAAATTTTAAGTGCACTTCTGTGACCCAGAAGAGGAGTATGGCTTTAGACATAGTTCTCTTTTAAGTTGACACCTCTAGCTGGATCAACAGGTATTTTTATAACTTTGTAGGGGGGCTAAGAGAAAACTGTAAGCGCAGATGCAGTTATAATTAGGTTTTGTGGATTTTTATTAAAGCAGTAGTAAACTGTGAAATAAAAAAAAAAATTACCTCTGCAAGTTAAGGGCATCATTTGCTAGAATGCATCACAGTTGACTGGGCTTCCATCTTCACGTTGTCTTTCTTCTGGGCTCATGGGCTCAGGTGGCTTGAATGGCCAAACCTTAATGATGTCACTCAAACGCATGCGCATGGGAGCCACGGTTTACTACAACATATTTTTTAAGGATAGACCAGTGGTCTCCAAACTGCAGCCAGAGGGCCGGATATGGACCTTTGCTTGCCTTTATCCGGCCCTTGAAGCATCATTCCTCCCACTGACACCAAGGATGGTACACTATTCTTCCCACAAACACCAATGATGGGACACTATTCTTCCCAAAGATACCAATGATGACACACTATTCCTCCCACTGACACCAAGGATGGCACACTATTCCCCCCACTGACACCAATGATGGGGCACTATTCTTCCCACAGATAGCAATGATGGGGCACTATTCTTCCCACAGATAGCAATAATGGGACACTATTCCTCCTACTGATACCAATGATGGGGCACTATTCCTCCCACTGATACCAATGATGGGGAACTATTCCTCCCACTGATACCAATGATGGGACACTATTCCTCCTACTGATACCAATGATGGGACACTATTCCTCCCACTGATACCAATGATGGGACACTATTCCTCCCACTGATACCAATGATGGGACACTATTCCTCCCACTGACACCAATGATGGGGCACTATTCCTCCCACTGACACCAATGATGGGGCACTATTCCTCCCACTGACACCAATGACGGGGCACTATTCCTCCCACAGACACCAATGACGGGGCACTATTCCTCCCACAGACACGAATGATGGGGCACTATTCCTCACACTGACACCAATGATAGGGCACTATTCCTCCCACTAACACCAATGACGGGGCACTATTGCTCCCGCAGACACCAATGATGGGTCACTATTCCTCCCACAGACACCAATGACGGGGGAACTTTTTCTCCCCCAGATAGCAATGATGGGACACTATTCCTCACACAGACACCAATGATGGGGCAATTTTCCCCCACAGATAGCAATGATGGGGTACTATTCCTCCCACTGACACCAATGATGGGGCACTATTCCTCCCACAGACACCAATGATGGGGCACTATTCCTCCCTCAGACACCAATGACAGGGCACTATTCCTCCCACAGACAACAATGATGGGGCACTATTCCTCCTACTGACACCAATGATAGGGCACTATTCCTCCCACTAACACCAATGATGAGGCACTATTTATCCCACTGACACCAATGATGGGACACCATTCTTCCAACTAATACCAATGATGGGGCACTATACCTCCCACTAATACCAATGACGGGGCACTATTCCTCCCACTGACACCAATGACAGGGCAGTATTCTTCCCACTGACACCAATGATGGGGCACTATTTCTCCAACTAATACCAATGAGGGGGCACTATTCCTCCCACGGACACCAATGACGGGGCACTATTCCTCCCACAGACACCAATGACGTGGCACTATTCCTCCCACAGACACCAATGATGGGGCACTATTCCTCCCACTAACACCAATGATGAGTCACTATTCATCCCACTGACACCAATGATGGGACACTATTCCTCCAACTAATACCAATGATGGGGCACTATACCTCCCACTAATACCAATGATGGGGCACTATTCCTCCCACTGACACCAATGACGGGGTAGTATTCCTCCCACTAACACCAATGATGGGGCACTATTTCTCCAACTAATAACAATGAGGGCGCACTATTCCTGCCACTAATACCAATCACGGGGCACTATTCCTCCCACTGACACCAATGACGGGGCAGTATTCCTCCCACTGACACCAATGATGGGGCACTATTTCTCCAACCAAGAACAATGAGGAGGCACTATTCCTCCCACTAATACCAATGACGGGGCACTATTCCTCCCACTGACACCAATGATGGGGCAGTATTCTTCCCACTGACACCAATGATGGGGCACTATTTCTCCAACTAATACCAATGAGGGGGCACTATTCCTCCCACGGACACCAATGACGGGGCACTATTCCTCCCACAGACACTAATGACGGGGCACTATTCCTCCCACAGACACCAATGACGGGGCACTATTCCTCCCACAGACACCAATGATGGGGCACTATTGATCTTTTATTGAAAAGAATCAAGCAACCATTTTATACAAAAGTAAAAAACAAAACGATATTACATTTCTTCAACAGAAATAAATCAATCAGAATATATACAGTACAATATATACAGAGATCACTTCAAAAAATTCTTAGAAAACTATTTACATAAAAGAAAGCCATAGAATAAGCTCCTACTGACATTTATTGTCACCACTCTTAACGGAGAGGGAACTGCCGTTTGGGTCATTGGGGGGATTGCTTTTTAGCTCCCCTCTGCTGCTCATCACCAGAAGCCCCTCTCTTTCTTGAGGCCTCCTGCAACTCCATCTCAGAATCTGAACTTGGCTCAGAAGAAGCCCCAGATGAGGAAATGTCTAACTTAGGGGCCCTATGACGGTAGGAGAGAGGCACTGGAGCTTCCCGTCCCTGTGCCATCCTCACCACCTGCCTCTTCCGCCTCCCAACCTTCCTTCTCTCCTCCAGGTACTGCAGGTCTGATTCAGAGATGCTCTCATCTCTTGCCTTTTTCTTGGAAGACTTCACAGAAGACTTCTTTACAGAGGAAGAAGCGGTACCCTTTTTGGCCCTCTCTACCACTCCTGGTGGAGGAGGACCTTCTTTTAAGTCAGACTTAGAAGGGGGAGACTCATGGGGAATAACTGACTCAGGGGGCACAGACATGGAAGGTTCTGACACAAGAGGAGCGGGTACAGTAGGCTGGGGGGGCACAGTAGGCTGG
>BLSH010502869.1:62106-77170 GCA_018402905.1 Glandirana rugosa
TAGTGTAAAAACGAGGTCCACTACGGACTTAAGACTACACATAGAATCCGTCTGAAGACCCTTTTAACCACTCGGTTTGTGTGTTCGTCCTTTAATACAAAGACCCCTCACCAGTCATGTGTAAGACACATGTATTGTGGAGGTCCAACGGTATAACGTAACGTAAAAGTCTTTTAATATCACCATCGTCTAACTTTTCCTTTCCATAAAAAATTATTGTACGTCAATATTATACTGAACACAACGTTAACATATGCGATATATATATAAAAAAAAAAAAGAAGGGGGTGCTTTCACCTCAATGGTTACGATAAATTCTGTGCTATTTCTTCTACATTATCCTATCACAGACAGAGGGTGTGTTAGTGACTAATCTGTATTGCTTAAATAGCATTGGTAACTCCACTTTCGTGGGGGAAGAAAAAAAAAAAATATATATATAGCGTATACAATTGCAACACAAGTCATATTATAACTGCATGTTATTAAAAAATACCTTTCCTTTTCAATCTGCTACCACTATAATTTTCTGAAAATGCAATGCAATATGGCAACCTGGAGGTGTTATGTACACAGAATGTGTACTGACCACTCCCCAGAAACATAATTTCCTGCTTGTGTGTTTGGCTCACCAATTTTCCCAGAAGTCTGCCTAAGATACACATCAGAATTCAGGCATCACCTGGAGCAAAAATGTGATTTTTGGTGAGGTACTAGGGACACGTCTAAAGGGATGCAGGCCCAGCAGTTTTTCTTATTAGTGCTCTGCATCAGCACAGCTGATTGATAATTATGAAACCACTCCCATTAGACCCACTCTGAACACAGGCACAGAGGAACAAACAGTGATTTCTTCAGAATAACAAAAGGTACATAAATCACCCCGTGGTGAATATTTTTTTGCTCAACAAAAGTGGAGTTACGCTTTAGCTGTTGCAAAGAAAAGTGAGATCAATGTATTGTGGTAATGGATTTTCTCTTTCATTTGTTGACAGGCACAGTGTTTTTTTCGTCCCTCACGCTCTTCGGGCAAGGGCTCGCAGCCCGCCAAGGCCCCCGCTGGACGGACAGAAGTGTCCCTGGCAGCGTTAGTGTGCCAAACCGGAGAACAAGTCCTCCTCCGCATGAAGGACTGCCCCTGTCCGTCCTCGGTTGGGGGGACATCTCCTGGGGTTTGCGGACCGGTGGATTTTCTGCATTTCGGACCACTGGATGCATGAGGTGGTGTCGTAAGGGTTCAGAATAGAATTTCGTTCCCATCCTCCGACAGGTTCTGCGCCTCCAATTTGCAATTGCCTGCGGGCAGGGGCCAGGCTCTGTTTGGGGCGGTGCAGGACCTACTTCATCAGGTGGTGGTGGTCCCTGTTCCGCATGCGGAATGTTTCCAAGGGTTTTTGTCAGGAACGGTTTCACCTGTTGGTGGCACTGCAGCTCCCAGACCTATGGGCCGCAGTTCCGGTGTCCACCAGCAGGTGTCCCTTAGCAGTCAGAGGCTGAGCAGTTCCAGCGTCCAACAGCAGGGGCCTTACAAGAGCCAGCAGGCTGTGGGAGTCAGCCACACCTGGATTCAGCTGGGAAGTGGCTATTTAAGGGCACTTTCCTCTTCCCTCAGTGCGTCATGACTCAGTTCGCCTTTCTGCTGCTAGAGATTCTGCTTTACCTGTTTCTCTCCACCTTGCTTCTTGTCTCATGCCTTGTATCCACTTTGATTCCCTGTATACCCTGTACCCTTGTCCAGAGTTAGCTTTAGTCTGCAGTGTAGGTGTTAGTGTTTTTGTCAGGTTTTGGTTTTTGTTTGCTGAGGTTTGTTATGGTCACTGTTTGCTGTGTTTATTACTGTGCACTGTTAATAAATCTCACCTTTTTAAGTTATATATCCTTGTTTGGTCTCAGTTTCCTTGTTTAGCTACGTGTCTGGTCTGCCAAGCTGCTGAATCCTGACAGTTTTACTCCAACCTGTTTGTGGTCCCAAAGTAGGATGACGTTCGGCCGATCCTGGACCTGAAGGCTCTCAACTGCTTCGTATGTGTGCGAAGGTTTAGGATGGAGTCTGTCCGCTCTGTGATAGCGGCCCTGCACCAGGGCGATTTCCTGGCTTCCCTCAACATCAAAGATGCGTACTTGCATGTTCCCATATGCACCCAGCACCAGCGCTTTCTGAAATTTGCGGTCGGGGAGAATCACTATCAGTTTGTGGCTCTCCCAGTTGGCCTGGCCTCCACCAAGCTGCTGGCCCCAGTTCTGGCTCTGCTGGGGCAGAGAGGCATCATGGTGGTGGCGTATCTGGACGACCTGCTCTTGTGAGCAGAGTCGGCTCCGGGTCTCAGGGACAATGTGATGATCGTCTTGCATATTCTGCGGGATTTCGGCTGGGTGATCAATCACCCGAAGTCGGTGCTGCCTCCATCTCACCGCTTGGAGTTTCTGGGTCTGATCCTGGATGCAGCACAGGCGAAGGTTTTCCTTCCGTCATCCATGCTTCAGTTCGGTCCCGGCTGTCCCAGGAATGTTCCTCCCTGCGCTTTTGCATGCGGGTCCTGGGCCTCATGGTGGCCTCCTTCGAGGCGGTTACATACACTCAGTGTCACACCCGTGCTCTGCAGTGGGAGATTCTTCGGAAGTGGGACAAGTCCTCCTCATCCCTGGATCAGTTGATCAGGATGGACCACCAGAGCAGGTCATCCCTGCTCTGGTGTATGCGGGCTCCGGCCCTGCGGCTGGGGAAGTCGTTCCTCCCCCTTCATTGGAGTGCTTACGACGGACACAAGCCTGATCGGCTGGGGAGGAATACTGAGGCTGCTGTCGGCCCAAGGCGGAGGAGTCTCGTCTCCCGATCAATGTCCTGGAATCACGGGCCATCAGGTGCTGCCTCTCCCATTGGACGAGGAGGCTGCACGGGTGCCATGTCTGGATTCAGTCGGAGAGAATTGGCAGGCGGATACCTCAGTCGTCAGGGGTTGGACCAAGGAGAGTTGTCCCTGCACCTGGAAGTGTTCCATCAGATTTGTCTGAGGTGGGGTACACCAGACATGGACCTGCTAGCGTCTCGTCTCAGTCGGAAGGTGCAGACGTCGTGAGCAGGACAAGGGATCCCTTGGCGGATGCTCTAGTGGCTCCGTGGGCTCGGTATCGACTCATTTAGGCCTTTTCTCCTCTCAAGCCGCTTCCGCGCCTTCGGAGCATGGTAGGAGCGAAGGGCGTACTGACCATTCTAGTCGCGGTGGAGCCCTTGGTACGCCGACATAGTACAAATGGTGGTGAACGTCCCCTGGCGACTCCTGCTTCGCGAGGATCTTCTGTCCCAGGGGCCCATCTTGCACCCTGCTTTACCCTCTCTAACTTTAACGGCCTGGCTATGGAATCCCAGGTGTCTCAGACTCGGTGATTCCCACCATGTTGAAGGCACGTAAGGCCACTTCCCGTAAGATTTACCACCGCACCTGGAGGGCTTACATTGCCTGGTGCGCAGCTGGGGGGTGGAACCCTCGCTACTTTTTGGTATCTCGGGTTCTGGCTTTTCCGCTAGCGGGTCTCGACCAGAAACTGGCGTTGAGTTCTATCAAGGGTCAGGTTTCTGCTCTGGCAATTTTTTTTTCAGCATCCCTTGGCGACGCATTCCTTGATCCATACTTTCATGCAGGATGTTCGGCATGTCGCCCCCCCAAGTACAGTCGCCTCTGGCACCTTGGGACCTCAATTTGGTCCTCTCAGTCCTTCAGAAGCCGCCCTTTGAGAATATCAGGGATATATCACTGCAATTGTTTTTGCAAAAGTTGGCTTTCCTGGTGGCTATCACATCCGCTCGGCGGGGGTCTAAGTTGGCGGCTTTATCTTGTAGGGCTCCTCATCTGGTCCTACACAAGGGTAAGGTGATCTTGCGCCCATCACCTTTTTTTTTGCCGAAGGTGGTGTCATCCTACCTTCGCTATGCCTGCGCCCGTCTCACCCTAAGGAGGTTGCTTTGCACTCCCTGGATGTTGTTCGGGCCCTGCGGGTGTATCTGGTGACCATGGCCTCCTTTCGGAGGTCGGATGCTCTCCTTGTTGTGGTGGATGGTCCACGCAAGGGTTGGCGGCCTCGTCGGCCACTATTTTTCGTTGGATTGGACAGACGGTGACTCAAGCCTATGCTGTTCGGTGTCTGAAGCATCCCTTCCCGGTCACGGCTCACTCTACCAGGGCGATTAGCACTTCCTGGGCTTTCTGACATCAGGCGTCTATATCTCAAGTGTGCAAGGCAGCTACTTGGGCCTCTGTGCACACCTTTTCAAAGTTTTACAAAGTTGATGTTCTAGCATCCTCGGATGCTGCGTTTGGCCGCAAAGTTTTGCAGGCGGCCATGTGAGACATGTTTGGTTCCTCACAGAGGGTTCTGGTTGGGTGTTGTTCTGTTGTTGTTCTGTTACCCACCCCTCATTTTTGGCACTGCTTTTGGATGTCCCACTTAGTCCAATGAGTCAATGTGCCTGTCGACGAATGAAAGAGAAAACTGGATTTTTTGACTTACCGTAAAATCCCTTTCCCTGAGTTTGTTGACAGGCACAGCACCCACCCCTCTTGTTGCACTGCTTGTTACGAACTGAGCTAGCAGAGCTGGGTGGAGGGTTATCTGCCAGTGGGGACTTCCCCCAGGGAGGGGCTGTGTCTGTTGCTGTTCTTTTTGCTGTTAGAACTGCCTGTTCTGCCTAATAAAACTCCTGAAGAGGGCAGTATAACCCACTTAGTCCTAAGAATCGCTGTGCCTGTAAACGAACTCAGAGAAAGGGATTTCATGGTAAGTCAAAAAATCCCTTATTATGTGGGTGACTTGCTAGCTGTTTTTTTTTTTAATTCAAACTCCTTTTATTATTATAAAGAGTAAGTTACAAAGGAACAGTTGTACACATACAATATCCAAATCAAGATGGTACACAAGCACATAGCCAAATATCCCCCTTGTGAAAACTACAATGATTTGGAAACCATAACATAAACCCCTGGACGGTATAATTTGGAGTCCAATGCCCGCAGTAAACACACCACTGGATCAGATGGGATATCCTGTAGAGCAACTAGGGAGGTAGTCTGTATGACCCAATATCTAGTTAGGTCTTGCTAGCCGTTTAACACAAACTTGCAAATCCTTTAATAAGGTTAACAGTTTGTGTATATGTATTTTAATATTATTTCAGATTATATTTCCTGAAGTTCAGCTTTAAAGGGGCTCCCTGCCAACACTAAAAAAATAGCTTGCATACAGGGTGCAAAACCTTCTGCTAAGTAATTTACTATTTTTTATCCATACTTCACTAGTCCACTCCACAGGTCTGTCTATAAACTTTGATCCTGGAACACATCTGCTGGTGATGGTGGAGCACAGGGTAGATTCCTTATACCTTTTTTACACACAGAGCCTGAGGTAAAAAAAAAAAGCCAGAAGTTTCTCATGGTCACCAATTAAACCTGCCCTAGAAGTTTCCGTTTTAGTGGGGATTCAGGAAGGAAGGAAGGAAGGAGGGAGGGAGAGAGAGAACAGATTATAGGAATTTCTCTCCTACTTCCCTATTACTGATCCTGTATAGAGCTATTTGTATGTTATTCTGAAAAGGGATTACACAGAGCTCAGCGTTAGGCAAACTAAGGACCTCATTTATATTGTAGTGCAGATATCACTATCCCTTCTCTTATACTTGGCAGAGTTACACAACTGCGGCCTGCATTATACAGCCCATTCATATAACGCAGACTGCAGCACCCCGCACAATTTTCTCTGCTTATTGTAGCAAAGAGAGCCCCGTGATTGAAGGAGAGCTGGTCATTTGACGTTGACAATGGCATCTGCGTGAGACACCTCTGCGGTCATTCAGAAATCATTGACAGGGGCATTTAACCTGCAGTTGACCTCCTTCTGGTCTGAATGTGACCTGCTTCAAGAGGCATTCCCATCGCCTTGTATGATAATGCTTAACCCATTTGAATCAAGCAAAAGCTTGTAAACACATGCCTATAAGGAGAACACATTCCCTATTCCATGCTGGACATGGAGGTGCAGGTGCATTTTCAATATCTGATTGTTAAAAATGTGGGGGAGGAGTAAAACTAATTACAGTAGAAAGTATGAAGGTCCACTCTGAGCTCCTATTTATAGTGGCCCACCACAAATGTCATCATTTTTCATCCAGCAATGCAAACCAATTTAATGTAAAACCAATGTAAAAAAATTGTGAACGCACCACTCACTTGCATGTATCCTTACTAGGGTTGTCCCAATACCACTTTTTTTTACAATGCTCTCTTTTTTTGGGGCAAAGGGGGGGGGGGAGTGGACAATGGCATGGACAATGGCATTGTTTTCTTATTTTTCTTTTAATTATTTTTACAATTTTACATTATTATTTTTTTTTTTACAATGTTTTTTTTTTTCTTTAATCAACCCTGCTGGGGGGCTTTGGTGAGATGTCAGGGGTCTAAACAGACCCCCAACATCTCCCCTTTGAGACAGGGAGAAAGGGTCTGAGGATAGAGATCCCCCAGTCCCATCTTCAGCAGCCTCAGCTGCACTGAAGATGAATGAAGAGGAGACAGCTGCCCCTCTCCATTCATATACTGAAACATCGTAAACACAGTTTACCATGCTCAGTTATGAATGAACAGAGTCACTGGCTCTGTCCATTCACAAACGGAAGGAGCCGGTAAATGACAGATTTACCGGCTCATTCCTCCGCTCTCCATCCTGAACCATCCCAGGACAAAGGGAGAACCGGAGGACGACAGAGGGGATCAGAGGAGGACAGATCGGGACCGGAGGGGGGGGGAGACCGGAGGATGACAGATTGGGACCTGAGGGGAGGGGCGGGGACAGATCCTGAACAATCCCAGGACAAAGGGAGAACCGGAGGAGGACAGATCGGGACTGGAGGGGAGGGAGGGGCGGAGGAAGACAGATCAGGACCGGAGGGGGGGCTGGAGGAGAACACGGAGTTGGACACAGGAGACCGGAGGAGGAGGGGGGGGGCCCGGAGTAGCACAGAGGAGGATACAGGGACACTCTCCCTGTGCGGCTTTCAATAAAGCAACTGATTGCCTCGGAGGGGAGATCGGTGATTGTAATTTCCCCCACCGCTGCACCGGTCATCCCTGAGTGTCCCTGTATCCTCCCCTCTGTGTCCTCCTCTGTGCTACTAAGCCCCCCCCTCCTCCGGCCACCCCAGAGTGTCTGGGTATCGGAACAGGGATCGGGAGCATTTGCGCGAGTACAAGTACTCATGCAAATGCTTGGTATCGGTACCGATTCTAGCATCGGTATCGGGACAACCCTAATCCCTACCTTGCAAATGTCACCCACTTTAGCAGTAGTAGCCTCACAAATCTCTGGAACCAGTGGGTAGGTCTCTTTGCTGGAGCTCGGTAGGTGGAGTCGTGATGTCACAAGACTCCCCACCCACCTCTACACTCCCCTACTTTTCTAATCCTGAGTTTTGAGAAACATCCAGTCAAAACTCAGGAAAGTCACCACATGACTTCAGCATGCCCAATCATTCTGAAGTGAGGAACAGGAAATCCTGGGAGAGCTGGAGAAGAAAGGGGGGGGGGGGCTGTGAAGTTCTGTATGCTCCTGCATGAGATAAGGAAATGAGCTGTCAGTCACAACATGGGGGAAGAAACAGTCACATATTTCTCTGTGTCTGTTTTTTCCTACGGCAAAAAGATAAGAGGATTGCTCAGAGCTGGATTAACTCTTCGTGGCAAGACTGGGCACAGATGACTTGACATCCTATACTGTACTAGGCAGAATTTTTATTTTTTTATTTTTTTTTCGTGTTTACATCCACTTTAAGGTGATGCAAAGTGTAAGCTTGGTTAGGTCCTCAAAACCTCCTTTTTGCATGTGGATGATCTAGAGTGAAAGATCATCCATATTCAGCTGCCCAGCAATGAGGACACTGACACCTACCATCTGAGAGCAGGTCCAATTCCATATGTTCCCAGAGGGTAAGCCTTTTCAGCCTACCCTCCCACCTCTGCCCATGAGCGGCCTTTAGGAACATCACAATAGGTTTTCTACTATGCACCATTTCCTATAGATTTTTGTGAGTGCACCATATGTTTTTATACATTAAAGGTTTATCTTTTTTTTTTTTTTTAATGCCCAGGGTCTATGTATGTATTCATTGGATTGTCTATGATCAAAAAGGAGGTTTCATAACAGCTTAAAGGGGTTGTAAACCCTCGCTGTTTTTTCTACTACAGCTGCCCCCAGATCCCCTGTTTTATTTACTTGACCCGATCGTTCTTGCGCCGGGGACGAGCTTAGCAACTCCAGCCGCTGACTCCTGTTAACTCCCGTTGCTGTCAATCAAGTCCAGTGACGCGGGAGCTGGGGGCGGGGCAGAGTCCTGCTGTCTGTGTCGATGGACGCAACAACAGGACTCGGTAGCGCACCCGCATGGGTGCCCCCATGGAAAGCGCTTCCCTGAGGGGACAGTCGGAGAACAGGAGGAGCCAGGAGCGCCGCTGAGGGACCCCAGAAGAGGAGGATCAGGGCCACTCTGTGCAAAACCGCTGCACAGAGGAGGTAGGTATGACATGTTTGTTATTTAAAAAAAAAAAAACAGACCTTTACAATCACTTTAAGGTGCCGCAAAGGATAACCTTGGTTGCGTCCTTAAAACCTTGTATATGGATGATCTAGAGTGAAATCATGGACAGAATAAGTGCACCGGCCATGTGCCTTAAAAAGGGAAACCTTTAATTGCACATAAGAAAGCGAGTATTCCTTGTCATGGCCAGTGGTAGGATGGTACACTAAAGAGACCCACCCTCTAGAAAAATGTGGAAAAGGACCCTCTCTCAAATAGTAGTTGTTGGGCAGCTGTATATAGATTGTGGGTCAGCAACCTGTAGATCACAATCTATCAGTAGATCGCAGACAGGTGACTGGTAGATTGCGGTCTGGGCTTGCTGACCCACCATTCCAGAGCATCAAATAGAGTGCAATGCAGAGAGACTACTTGTAAAGTTGGAGCTGTAGTAGGAAGCAAGAACCGCATAAGCCGATGCCTCCTCTCTAGTGCTGGCTCCTGTCCCATGTGGAGTGCCAACTGCTCTCCACCTCTTATCCTGGCTAGCAGTGTCCAGAGTGATGCCAGCAGCAGGAAAGAGGAGATCTTCAGGTCAGTGTGAAGCAATACACCGGACATAATAGTATAGGACTGATTTTACCACGGGTGCAGTGCAGTGTACCTGCAGCTTTCCTGCGGGATTGCTGTGCTTAGCCATTGACTTCTATTACATCCTGTGCACTTTACACGTGAACGAGCCCTAACGATGCCGATACCGAATGCAACTAAGGTCTCATTCACAAGTGCAGCAGACACTGCTGCTCCTCTGAAAAGCAATGCGAGTATATTTGACAGGTAGTGGGGTGGAGATATGTTGCCTCCTCACTACCTGATTTAAACTCACGATTGCCGTGCAATGCATGCGATCGCGACACAGTAGTACAGCAATTAGAGGTTTAAATCCGGTGTGAAGAGGCAACACTGTGCATGGTGATCTTTAAGTTCTCTCATGTTGTTCAGGTAGATCTCCACCACTTTCAGGTTGCCTACCCCTCATATAGATGATCTTACACTCTTGGTCATCCATATACAAACAAAACATTAGAGGACCTAACCAGGCTTAGCCTTTATTTCACCTTGAGCTGTAACATTGTTTTTCATTGTTGTATGGAGAATGTTGATGTACAGTACGTGGTGGGCCACTATTATTAGGACCATAGAGCTGAAATTGAGATTTCCTGTGTAAATCTGACCATGCCAAGCAAGGAAGCAGATCTATGGTGGCATGGTCAGTTTTCAGACCTGATCTTGCTGACGCACGGCGTGCCTGTACTCCCGTAATCAGCTTTGATATTCAAGAGAATGGACAGAGTAAATGTGGATTACTCACACCTGTTTTTTCCTCCTACAAAACTGGAACATTTATCACTGGATTACAGAAAGAGGGCACAAACTTCCTCCCAGGGCTTTGTTTTTCATTATAGCACTGCACGAGAACAACACCACAAAATCCACCGCTTTAAAATTCTCTGGTTACCAGTAATCTGGCATTCCAGGAACACCTAAATATGGAGATTCTATGGCCACGAATTCCCACCTCCACCCATCAGGCATTGGGTCACTCACCTTTGCTATTACCTGCCCCATAGATCAAAGGACAGGAAGAAATTTCTAGTATGTGGAAATATCTCTTCCACCAAATATCCAGACTGGTTGCAAAGCAATTTGTCCTATTGCTACACTCCTTATTCAAAAGAAAGGATTAGTGATGACTGGGTTGTAGACCAGATGACAACCAATTCTAAACTGATGCAAGGTGTCATAAAGTCAGTTTTACTTGATATTTTCTAGTAAATAGGACTGCTATGACACAAGTAGCAGCATGCCACACACTTGTGTAAGGCCTGGTTCACACCTGTGCATTTTTTCAGTTTAGCAGAAACACACTACAGTCCATTTAACATGGTTTCCCTATGGATGTAGTTCACATCTGTGCATTTTATGGAAAGGACCAGGGACTATTTTCTGTTTTTTTGTTCCATAGACTTCAATGGATCAAAAAATGTGTATTGAAAAATGAAAAATGCACCTGGAATATGCAAACTGCTACCTGCGTAGGTGTGAACCAGGCCTACTAAACTAGTGTATTCACATGATATTGTTTTTTAGCTATCTGTACACTTTAGATATTGCAAAGTGGGGCTTTCACTCTCGGATGAGTTATATATATATTTCTGTATAAAGCTCCATTTGGCTCCCTAAAATACCAATTAAGGAACTTGCCCGCAGCCATATTGGCGAGGTGTGTACAGCATGATTGATGACAGGCTTAGAGGATCTATCTGCATTGCGAGAGGGGAGCACTCGGCTTGTTAAGGTGATATATGTATTTAGTGTATGCATTTTTCTTCCTCCCTCGTGTTCTCTTTATTTAAAGGTATCTAGGTCACTGTTCTAGGTGTGCATTTCACTCGACAGAATTGGCAGTGAAATATTTCCCAGTCCAGACGAGCTGGATTAAAAAAATAATCAGATCTTTGTTATAAAAATAAAGATGAACTGTTAAGATCACTCTTCAGACCTGGTCAAGCCAGTGTCAGCAGCCCCAATGCATATCTTTTCTATTCAGCCTGTCCCTCTAGTGTGGAGGGTGGAGGGAGAAGAAAGAGGATGGTGTTGATCTCTGCTATATGAAAGAAGCCACCCTAAGATCCTTTGTCATTAGATTGTGAGCTATTCTAGGGACCATGCAGGAAGGTACATCTTAATGCCCTCCCTTTTGTCCTGTGTATGAAGAGAACCCCATATCTGTAGTTGAGGATATTATCTGTGGGGTTAGCCTAGGATCCATGCTGGAAGGTATGTTGCAGGGAACCATTTATGTCCTGTGTATTAAGAAAACCTTGTATCTGCAGATGAGGGCATCATCTGGAGCTACCTATGGACCATCCTGGAAGGTATGTCGCAGTGTCCCCTCTATGATCCCTTGTCATTAGATTATGAGCTAGCCTAGGGACCATGCTGGAAAGTACATCATAATGCCATTCCTTATGTCCTGAGTATGAAGAGAACACTGTATCTGCAGATGAGGACATTATCTGTGGAGCTAGCCTAGGACCATGCTGGAAGTTATGTCGCAATATTCCCTTTATGTCCTGTGTATGAAAAGAACCCTTTATCAGCAGATAAGGACATCATCTGTGGAGCTAGACTAGGTCCATACTAGAAGGTACAGTATGTTGCAGGGAACCATTTATGCCCGGTGTATGAAGAAAACCCTGCATCTGCAGATAAGGACATCATTTGTGGAGCTACCTGGGGACCCAGGGCCAGCTCTACCACTAGGCGGAGTAGGCAGCCGCCTAGGGCGCACTGTTGCCCAGGGCGCCCAGCCCCTGTCCATATACTACCCCAGCCTGTCCATATACTACCCCAGCCTTTTCATATACCTGTGGACCACGATTGGCATGAGGAAGCGAGCCGGTGCTTACATTATTTGTCTTTAGGCTGGGTCCAGAGGCACAGGTGCGGGCCTGTGGACCACGGCTAAAGAAAGAGGTAGAGAGACGCTGCAAAAATCTCCACCTCTGCCACCTCCATCGTATACATGGACAGGGCAAACTGGGTGGAGTCAGGGGCGGAGCCAACAAGGGTGGCAAAATGAGGTTTCGCCTAGGGTGTCAAAAATCCTTGCACCCGCCCTGTGGGGACCAGGCCGTAAGGTATGTCGCAGTGACCCCTTTATGTCCTGTGCATGAAGAGAACCCTTTATCTGCAGATTAGGACATCATCTGTGGAGCTAGCCTGGGGACTGTGTTAAAAGTTATGTTGTAAGGAACCAATTTATGTCCTGTAAATGAAGAGAACCTTGTGTCTGCAGATTAGGACACCATCTGTGGAGATCTGACCATAACACCTATATGAGCTTGTTGAACATCTTGTTGCAAAACCATGGCCATTAATATGGAGTTACTCCCTACTGCAAAAGCCTCCACTTTCCTGGTAAAATTTTGGAGTGTGTAGGAATTTGTTCCCATTCACTTAAAAAGAGTATTTGTGAGGTCAGGTCCTTGTGTTGGAGGAGAAGACCAGACCAATTCATCCCAAATGTGTTTGTTAGGGTTGAGGTCAGGGCTCTGTGCAGGTCATTCAAGTTCCTCCACACCAAACTCCTCCAACCATGTCTTTATGGAGCTGGCTTTGAGATGGTGGGTAAAATAATAATGGAACAGGAAATGAACTTCCCCAAACTGTTCACACAAGTTTGGAAAAGCACAATTGTAAGAAAAGTCTTTGTATGCTGTAACATTCATAGTACCTTTTACTGGAACCAAAGGGCTCAACCCAAACCCAAAGTGCAGACTAGACTATATAGAAACATTTCAGTAGGTATGAAGTTCCAAAGGAAGCATCCTGCTGACATCAGTCAAATCCAGATTCGTCCATCAGACTGTATATTGTAATTGTATCTTCTCTTAAGCACCTCTTCTCCACTCTCACTTGATAAAATAATGTTCTTTAACAAGAAACATACATTCCACATTAATAATTATGCTACCAAAATAAATGTCTGTTGTAAATTGCCTTCAGCATTGTTCCCGTTTCTCCTTGCTGCAGGCTGCCATTTTGCTGAACCCTAGAGCACCTGGACAGCAGTAAATCTTTAGGTTGTCAGCAGATTGGCCTCTACAGTTTTGGCACAGTGCTGAAAAATAAGGCAACTGAGCATGTGCAGAGCAGGGTGAGACAATTTATTACTGGCTTTTTAAAAAGTGTAGGCACTTATTTTTGATGTTTTGCATAGCTATACCTGCTTAAGTGGCCAATTGGAAGTGATCTAGCAGGACTTAATTTTCTGCCTTAAGTTCTACTTTAAAGTCACTGAGTACTTCAGTTCCACCTACTCTACTGCCATTGTTGGTCAATGGAGATTGCATGGCTATGTGCTACATTTTATGCCCCTGTTAAAACAAAATGAAATCTAAATGTAGTCCTTTTTTAATTTAATTAGAACAAGGTATAGTACTTACATTGAATGAGAAGTGTCTGTGCCATAGGCACTCGTCGAGAGTGCTGACTATACCCACCCTTTCCGCCCCCCCTTCTCCATTCATTAAACGCTGTACTATAGCTTCCATGCATAGAACCATGGAAATGTGTGTGAGCTGCTCAGGCTGTGCTGGAATGAAGTCCTGTGCCCGCTGCTGTGAGTGCTGACCGGTAAGGGAGCTGGTCTATGCTCCAAACAGTAGTGGAGAGTATCTAGATGTCCCAGGAGCCACACATCAGAACAAGACCCGCTGTGTGATGGTAAATGGCATGTTATTTACAAACTACTCTCCTGTGCTCAAGACCTGTGCTATGAGGTGTATGGTGAAAATAATTCTTCCTCAGCGTCTTAGGCCTTGCTGCCCCCTCAGGGCAATGGGTATCCTTATAGACTGTAAAAAGAGAAAAAGAGACGGGCGCACTACCTCTATATATTTTATTAAAGAGTAACATCAACAATTGTCATACTTACAAACGCATGACTTGTGTACGCATATCTTTAGGCAAAAGTGAGACTGACCACCTTTGGGTCTGCTGTGGTCCACCAAAGGTGTGGGAAGACCAGACAACCTTCGTATGGCTTGGTTGACCCCTGCCAGCCCACGTCCCAAACTCAGTTCACTCCGCTCCCAGGGCTTACTCATGGGGATCCCCATGAGTAAGCTCTGGGGGCGAGCAAAACACATTGGGGGCGTGGCCTGGCAGGGTCCAGGCTGAGACTGGCATTTACCAACACACAGTGGGTCTTGTTGTGATGTGTGGCTCTCGGGACATCTAGATACTTCCATGGATAGAAGGTGCTCCATGAATGGAAGAGGCGGACTTTTAATTCACCGCTTGTCCTCCATTTATAAAGCACTTTACATTGATGGAAGGTGGAGTACAGCTTCTATGAATAGAGGAGGGGGTGGAAGGGGTGGGCATAGTCAGCATTCTTATTCCATTTCCAGTGGCTTTATACCCCCCCCCCCCCCCATATCAGAATAATACTGCTGTGAGCGTATGGAGGGGGGTGATAAAGAAAGGAAATTTCAAATAAGACAGCAGCCACAAGCACAAGGGATAATTCAGCTGGCTATACACTGGTAGAATTTCATTAGGAATAACCTGTTTTAAGAACGTTTGTTCAATTTTCTAACCGTTAGTGAGGTCAAATCAACGTTTATTTTGGTCCACAGTGATGAGAGAATTTAAGATAGCAGAATGGAAGATTTTTACCAAACAAACAAATTGCTAACAGTGTATATAGTCAGGAAATGGCATTCATTTCAAAATCGAAGCAAATAAAATGTGTACATTTGCAGAAAGGTCCAAGTAAGTACCTGTATGTATTCAAATCGTCTAAACTGTGTCTGTTTCACTGTATTTAAAAGCAAACTGAACAGAATAAATAAAAATAAAAATTGTATGTATATATATATATATATATATATATATATATACATAAAGTATCTCACAAAAGTGAGTACACCCCTC
>BLSH010502869.1:77216-92573 GCA_018402905.1 Glandirana rugosa
AACGAGATGTATTTCTACCGGATCCGAAATTATTCTAACGGTTCTGGGACTTTGACTCGACGTCGTGTCACTGGTTCTAGTATGTCGCCAAATTGTCCTGTTCAAGGTGAGTCTTGTCCGGAGCGGTACCAGCTGGTTTCTTCAACTTACGTGCCCGGGTCGTAGTATAGGTATCCAACAGAAATCCTATATCTGTATACTCACGACAGTCGTAACGACTCTCCAACTTCCCCACCCCCCAGTTGGACAGTCACGAGTCTGGTATGCGGCGTGTGACGTAGTTTAACCAGACGCACCGACAGTAGGATCTTCCTTCGGAGAAGATTTCTACTACGTGTTCTTTACACCATCTGAAACAAATAAGTTTAACTTGGTCTCATCAGACCACAGGACATGGTCCCAGCAATCCATGTCCTTAGTCTGCTTTTCTTCAGCAAATATTTTGCAGGCTTTCTTGTGCATCATCTTTAGAAGAGGCTTCCTTCTAGGATGACAGCCACGCAGACCAATTTGATGCAGTGTGCGGCGTATGGTCTGAGCACTGACAGGTTGACCCCCCACCCCTTCAACCTCTCAGCAATGCTGACAGCACTCATATGTCTATATCCTAAAGACAACCTATGGATATGATGCTGGGCCCGTGCATTCAACTTCTTTGGTCGACCATGGCGAGGCCTGTTCTGAGTGGAACTTGTCCTGTTAAACCGCTGTATGATCTTGGTCACTGTGCTGCAGCTCAGTTTCAGGGTCTTGGCAATCTTATTAAAGCCTAGGCCATCTTTATGTAGAGCAACAATTCTTTATTTCAGATCCTCAGAGAGTTCTTTGCCATGAGGTTCCATGTTGAACTTCTAGTGACCAGTATGAGAGAGTGAGAGCGATAACACCAAATTTAACACACCTGCTCCCCATTCACACCTGAGACCTTGTAACACTAATGAGTCAAATGACACCGGGGAGGGGAAATGGCTAATTGGGCCCAATTTGGACATTTTCACTTAGGGGTGTACTCACTTTTGTTGCCACCGGTTTAGACATGAATGGCTTTGTGTTGAGTTATTTTGAGGGGAAAGAAATTTACACTGCTATACAAGCTGTACACTCACTACTTTACATTGGAGCAAAGTGTCATTTCTTCTGTGTTGTCACATGAAAAGATAGAATAGAATATTTACAAAAATGTGCTGGTGTACTCACTTTTGTGAGATACTGTATGTATATATATATATATATATATATATATATATATATATATATAAACATTTTTTGTAGGGACATTTTTGAGAGGCTTCCTATGTGTAGCATCTGTATGCCAACTTACATCTAGAGCCTAGGTAAAGCTTTCCATCATCTGCGTGCTGCCACTCTTCCCTCCGGGTTTGGAGTAATATTAGCGATTAAAGGGGGCTACAACAAGGACAGGCAGCACAGTCTGTGTTCATTTTAACACAGCCCAAAGCTAATGCTTTCGAGAGTCTTATATCTACATAGCCGGAGGTGTCTCCTAGACTGTGGAGATGTATATTGTCTGCAGTGCCCTACATGTGCCTTTCATGTATGCAGATCTTGTACGAGAAAGATTCTTCCCTGCCTCCTTTGGACGGTAATGCTGAGTGTGCAGCATTGTGTGCGATGTTCCTGTGTTGCCCTATGCTCCAAGGTGGAGGTGGCAGCAGTTGACGTCAGAGAGAGGAGGCGCATTAGCATTATCTCTCTGTGTGCCAGCAGGGAGATGGTGAATATCTCCCTCTGACCAGTTCTGCCATTAATGAAGTGCTACCATGCTGTCATAACAGTGTATGTGTGTGTCTGTCTGTGTATGTATATCAGAGCTGCACGATTAATCGTTAAAAGATTTCGATCTCGGTCCAACCCCCCTGACAATCTCAACCCAACATTTCCTCGATTCTATGTGACAAGTGCAGAGCCGCTCAGAGCTGGCAAAAAACAAAACAAAAAAACAAGTAGTTTGCCAAGTTTCAAAACATTCCTCAGCGTTAACTATAAACATTGCAATGTTTTGTTCTAGATCAAAGGGATGAACTTCCTCTGTAAAATTAGGTCAGTTTAACTACTTAAAGACCAAACCTTTTTCTGGCACTTGTTGATTTCAAGTTAAAATCATTTTTTTTTTTTTCTAGAAAACTACTTAGAAACCCCAAACATTATATGATTTTTTTTTAGCAGAGACTCCAGAGAATAAAATGGGAATTGTTGCAATATTTTATGTCACACGGTATTTGCGCAGCGGTCTTTCAAACGCAATTTTGTTGGGAAAAATTTGACTTTCAAAAAAAAAAACTAAAAAGTGAAGTTAGCCCAATTTTTTTGTATAATGTGAAAGATGATGTTACGCTGTGAGAATCTTGAGAGAATCGTGATCTTTATTCTAAGCAAAAAAATTGTGATTATCATTTTGGCCAGAATCGTGCAGCTCTAATGTATGTATATATATATATATATATATATATATATATATTCAGACACATATATGTTTGAGCTTTGGGGTGCACACCCTAATGCAATGGGCTGCGCACACCTATGCCAGCGGGGAGAACAGGGCAGGGCTGACAATACTGCTAGGTATTTCAGTGAAAAAAGTCAGCAATGTCAGCACACTGTAGGAAATCAGGAGCTCTGCGAATTTCTGGCAGATCAACATCTATATTCCCATACTGCAAAAAAATGGGAAGATGTACTAAATATTTTTTTTATTTTGCCAAGACATACACTTTAAGAAAAGCAGATTTCTTTATGATCTTGTGTATGTTATATTAGTGTTTTGAACTTTGATAAATTAGTTGGTGCCAAATCCACCATACCTAAAACAACTCCAGTTTATAATGATGAAAACTAATGAACAAGCTCTGGGCTGTTGCCAGGGTCTCTTCCCATTTGACACAGCTCCCGGGCATCCTTGAATGGACGGGCATTGATGCATCGCCCATTTAGAAAGCACTCTGCTACCTATTAATATAGAAGGAGTTCTTCCCTTGCATATTGTATAACCTAAGGAGAAAGGTACACTAAATTGTCAAAGAGTATTGGGACGCCTACCTTTACACCCACATGAACTTTAATGGCATCCCAGTCTTAGTCCTTAGGGTTTAATATTGTGTTGGTCCACCCTTTGCAGCTATAACAGCTTCAACTCTTCTGGGAAGGCTGTCCACAAGGTTTAGGAGAGTGTCTATGGGAATTTTTGACCAATTCGTCTTGTGAGGTCAGGCACTGATGTTGGACGAGAAGGCTTGGCTCACAGTCTCTGCTCTAATTCATCCCAAAGGTGTGCTATTGCGTTGAGGTCAAGACTCTGTGCAGGCCAGTCAAGTTCCTCCACCCCAAACTCCCTCATCCATGTCTTCATAGACCTTGCTTTGTGCACTGGTCCAAATAATTTGGTGGAGGAGGGATTATGGTGTGGGGGTGTTTTTCATGGGTTGGGCTTGGCCCCTTAGTTCCAGTGGAGGGAACACTTAAGGCGTCAACATACCAACACATTTTGGATCATTTCATGCTCCCAACTTTGTGGGATTATTTTGGGGATGGCCCCTTCCTGTTCCAAAATAATTGTGCATCATTGCACAAACAAGGTCCATAAAGACATGGATGAATGAGTTTGGTGTGGAGGAATTTGAGTCCTGATAGAACACCTTAGGGATGCATTAGAGAGGAGACTGCGAGCCAGGCCTTCTCGTCCAACATTAGTCCAACCTCACAAATGCGTTTCTGGAAGAATAGTCAAAAATTCCCATAGACACACTCCTAATCCTTGTGGGCAGCCTTCCCAGAAGAGTTGAAGCAAAGGGTGGGCCAACTCAATATTGAACCCTACAGACTAAGGCTGGCCATACATTATACAGTTTTATTACAATTTTCTGTACAATTTTCTGTACAACTTTCTTTATATTTACCTTTAACTATGTAGTGGAAGGGCCTGCCTAATTCAATACAATTGGAAGTTTTGTTTAGTTTTGACCTCATATTATATGTTTTTTGATAAATCTAAAGGAAAATTGTACAAGGTCATTGAACATCTATGGCCAGCCTAAGACTGGGATGCCATTACAGTTCATGTATGTGTACAGGTAGGTGTCCCAATACTTTTGACAATTTAGTGTATAAGTGCTCCTCTAATCATGTTGTTAACAATATTGTGTTTTGTGTATATTGGTACATTTCCACTGGCTGTTTACTAAATGTTTCCTTCAGTCCTCTGACTTCCATCATGATTTGGAATTATCATGTCAGTTTAATAATACTGACAGCACGTGAGATTTGCTTTACTCCTCCCTTCTTACAAAAGATCCTTTAAACCCTTGTCCAAGGTGTTCTTCAGACAACACACAGAGTTTGCATTACCTTCTCTTCTGCTTCTTTTTATGGTAAATTTCCCAAGAAGGCCTTCTAGGGCACAGGTGTCAAACACAAGGCCCGGGGGCCAAATCCGGCCCTCCGGGTCATTTCATGTGGCCCTCACACCTTTCCTGCAGCTCTCCCCTCATCTCCACCACCCCCTGTCTCAACAGTCGGCCACAGAGTGGAGGACAGAACTCCTTCAGATCCTGCTCCCCTATGTGCAGCTGCAGCACCCCCTCATCTTCACCTCCCCTGGTCTCAGCATTCAGAAGACTCCAGATCTCCTCTGGTCCTCCTCTAGACCCTGCTCTTTCTGCTTCCCAACTCTGCCCCCATTGTGATGCAAGGAAGGGTGGGGAACCCTTAACTTCTGGTGGGGGGGCTCTTGGCATCTGATGTAAGGGGGGGTGGTGCTCTGGACATCTAGTCTTACATATACAACCGGCCCTTCCAGGGCGACCATAATGCTGATACGGCCCAAGATGAAATCAAATTTGACACCCCTGTTCTAGGGGGTGATCGTGTAGGATGTCCACAACTGGAACCTTAAACAGTACTGCAGCTCTACACCTGCCTATGTCCAGACTGTCCTGTTCCTCACACTAACATAGTTGACTCCAAAAACTCACAAATGCAAAAAACGATATTAAGCTATGCCCTATAGGGAATTGCCACCATAGTTCTATCACCATCTGCTTAATAAGGCAGTTAACATTAGAATGTTAATGCTCCCTTTTCCCCAATAACTTCAATAAAGGATACGATTCGTATCACTTTTGGGGTTATTGAGGGAATGGCGGCCTTTACATTCTAAGGATAACATACTCAAAAAACTGAGTCTTTTAATAAAATGAGGGCACTTTAGCTTCAATAAAATAATGGCACTTTGGCTCTAGAAAATGACAGCACTTTGGCTCTAGAAAAATGACGGCACTTTGGCTCTAGAAAAATGACGGCACTTTGGTTCTAATAAAATGATGGCACTTTGGCTCTAATAAAATGATTGCACTTTGGCTCTAGGAAAATTATGGCACTTCACTTTGGCTCTAGGAAAATGACGGCATTTGGCTCTAGAAAAATGATGGCACTTTGGCTCTAATAAAATGATGGCACTTTGGCTTTAATAAAATAACGGCACTTTGGCTGTAATAAAATAACGGCACTTTGGCTGTAATAAAATAATGGCACTTTGGCTGTAATAAAACGAGGGCACTTTAGCTTCAATAAAATAATGGCACTTTGGCTCTAGAAAATGACGGCACTTTGGCTCTAGAAAAATGACGGCACTTTGGTTCTAATAAAATAATGGCACTTTGGCTCTAGAAAAATGATGGAACTTTGACTATAATAAAATGGCGGCACTTTGACTGTAATAAAATTACAGCACTTTGGCTGTAATAAAATGACAGCACTTTAGCTTTAGGAAAATTATGGCACTTTGGCTCTAGGAAAATTACAGTACTTTGGCTGTAATAAAATGATGGCACTCTGGTTCTAGAAAAATAATGACCCTTTGGCGCTAATAAAATGACGGCACTGTGGCTGTAATAATATAACAGCACTTTAACTCTAGGAAAATGGCGGCACTTTAGCTCTAGAAAAATGACGGTACTTTGGCTCTAGGAAAATAACGGTACTTTGGCTCTAGGAAAATGACGGCACTTTGGCTCTAGGAAAATGACGGCACTTCACTTTGGCTCTAGGAAAATTACGGTACTTTGGCTCTAGGAGAATGACAGTACTTTGGCTGTAATAAAATGATGGCACTCTGGTTCTAGAAAAATAATGACCCTTTGGCATTAATACAATTATTAAACTTTGGCTTTAATTATATGATGGCACTTTGGCTGTAATAAAATGAGGGCACTTTAGCTCTAGGAAAATGACGGCACTTTAGCTCTAGGAAAATGACAGCACTTTGGCTCTAGGAAAATGATGGCATCTTTGGTTCTAATAAAATAATGATCCTTTGGCATGAATAAAATGACAGCACTTTGGCTTTAATAAAATGATGACTCTGAACCTCTATGAACTCTGATGGCTCTAAACCTGCAGCCTTCCCAGGTGCTCCAGGATTACCAGACTGTAGTGTTTTAGTTGCTCCTGTTTGTGCATTTCCCCGTGAGATGCTACAGGCTGTTGCGTTGACATAACTCTCTCTCTGGAGTGAGTTGCAAACTGTCAGATCAGCTCAGTGAGGGGAAGATGAGTGCGCTTTAGCCTGCTTATAAGATAACTCAGCTGAAAGATAAGCAGAATTCACAGCACATGGCCTGAGTCACAGCTGAGGGCTTCACACTGCATTACACAGCGCCACCGCACTTCTCTATTTTCTGTATAACTTCATACAATTGCACTCAGAGCATTGCAGTCTATGGGAGTAGCAGTGGATGTTGCAGTGTTACTGCTTCTGCTGCAGGTTCATTGACTTTGAAGAGGCCTCCTTTTGTCCCTGCACCAGCTATGCTGATTTCTCTGTCGTTCACGACAGACACAGCCCTCCATTATTCATAACCATAGGGTTATACCACCCCCTACAGGAGTAGGACACTAGGCAGAAGAAAAGACTTGGCTACACCTAGGTGGTATACACCCCCCTCTCTGCTATAGGCCTTCAGTTTTTTTTTCTGCCTAATCAGAAGTAAGGACCTAGTTCCCTGCTTGGATCTCTAGTCCTGGCAATTTTTTGTTTGTTGTTTTTCTTTTTTCCTGGATTTTTTTCCGGTGAGATCTACAATCAACTGCCGGGCTGGGCGACGGGCTGATCAATAAGTATCCAGTGGTCTCCCCAGTCTGGCCAGCGAGCTTGTGCAGACCGCAGCTACGCGATAGGTCGGCTACAACATAGCCCTACTGGACCGGGGCTGGCCCTGCGACTTAAACATCCTGCAAGGTCGTATATGACTGGGTCTCAGTCTGAGTTGCAGCAGTCCTCATGGCCGACAGCCCCCCACTTCGGTGACAAGGAGGATCTGTCTGAGAGCGTTACCCGCACCATTCGCTGGATCGGAAAGTAGGGTGCCCACACCCCTACTTCCCTGGACGTGATGTGGGGCCAGGGTACTCCCTGGGGTGCTCGGTCCCTCCGGGGATCTCCCCCTCCTCCAGGCCTGGGTGCTCCTCCTCTCCAGGGTTGTCACGGGGGCGGGTGGTAACAACTTGGGCCTACTGGTTGTTTGAGACTAGGGATCGAGTGACCGGGCATCCGCAATCCATGCTTCCTGCGGCAGCCCTCCTGTAATTTAGGCTACGACTTTGTGGCCTACCAACCGGGAGATATTTAGGCAGCGGCCTACTAGGTGTGGCTTTGCGGCCGTCTCCTACCGGTGGGGCGGTGCTGTGGGGGTGCTCAGGGTGAACCCATTTTTGGGGTGCCCTTTAGGTGGACCCTCTGTGGGTGCCCTCGGTGCAGGGGCGCCTTAGGCGCCCCCTGGGAGGAAGTGTCCCCTGTGGGGGCCTCAGTGGTGCCCCCTGTGCAGGGCCTCAGAGGTGCCCTTGTGAGGGCCCTTAGTGGTACCCCCTTTGAGGGGGCTCGGTGGCGTTCCCTGTGAGGGGCCTCAGTGGTGCCCCCCGGTGCAGGGCCTTGGTCTGCATCCACTGTGTGGGGCCTTGGTGGCGCCCCTGTGAGGGGCCTCAGCCAGTGCCCCCCTGTGAAGGGCCTCGGTCAGCGGCCCCTGTGTGGGGCCTTCATAGGCGCACCCTGGGAGGCAGTGTCCCCTGTGGGGGGCCTCAGCCATGCCCCCTGTGAGGAACCTCAGTGGTGCCTCCTGTGCGGGGCCTTGGTTGGTGTCCCCTGTGTGGGGCCTCAGCAAGTGCCCACTGCGAGGGGCCTCGGTCGGCGTCCCCTGTGTGGGGCCTCTGTGGCGCCCCTGTGCCCTGTGGACCTCAGGTGGCGGGGGTCTCAATCGGTGGCTCCCTCTGCGTTTTTGTGTTTCTACAAGTGGTGCTTAGGCATATAGCCTAGAATATTCTCCCTTCCCCGCCTTCCCCGGCCTCATGCCGGTGAAAGTGTTCCCTTCTCCCTCCCATTTTGCCAAATTTGTCCATGAAGAATGGGAGTGTCCAAAGAGTTCCCTTTGTGCTTCCAAAAGCGCTTTGCTGCGAGGTACCCCTTTGAGGAGTCCCTCCTTAAGAAGCGGACTGTTCCACCGGTAGTGAATCCCCCTGTCTCTAGGTTGCACAAGGTAACCATGATTCCGGTAGAGGAATATCTGGCTGTTAAAGATTCAGCATACATACCTGGAGGGGGAGCAGAATCCTCTGCTTTTAGTGAATTGGTGGACCTGTTGGTCTAGGGGCTGCAGTTTGTCTTCTATGCCTCATATCCCTTCCAAATCTCCTCAGGAGGTTACAAAGGTCTGGCAAGCCGAGAGCGGGATTCTCTGGACCATGTCTGGAGTGGGGGGACGTCTTAATTTTGCCGGTTACAAAATAGTGTTCCGGCCTTGTTCTCCAAAAAGGGTGTTTTCTTTCCGATGTGCGTCTGTCACCGGACCATTTGCAGTGCTCCTCGTGGGGCTGTGCAAGCCCTGTTGCCTCGGAGTGTGATTGTCTCGGTTCCCGTGCTGGAACGGGTTCAGGGGTGTATTTCAAACCTGCTCATGGTCCAAAAAGATTGCAGGCATGGTACATTCAATTCTGGACCTCGAGGCCCTGACCTGCTTTGTGTGGATACAGAAGTTCAGGACGGGGGTCTATCCGCACGGTGGTGGTAACGTCCCTTCATCATGGGGATTTTTCTGTCTCTATCGCCATCACGAAGGCTTACTTACACATTCCACTATGTCTGAACCCAGCAATTCCTTAATTTTGCTGTGGTAGTAGAGCATTATCAGCTTGTGGTGTTGCCCTTTGGTCTCGCCACCACTCCTCAGTTTTTTCCAAGGTGTTGGCCCCCCAGATCGGGCGTGGTTACGTCAGTGGGGAATTTCGGGCCTGGGTTGCCTGGATGAACTTCTTCTGTGAGCAGAGTCTTCGACTACCACGAGGGGTGATGTAGCTTCTATACAGACCTTGACAGATTTCAGTTAGCTTCTATACTACCTGAAGTCTGCACTGGCTCCTTCCAGGGCATTGGATTATCTAGGCCTCACCCTGGCTTCAGCTCTGGCCAGAGTGTTTCTTCCTCTGGACTAACTCCAGGAGTTGTATGCTGCGTTTTCTTCCACTGTGGTCCGGATGGTGGGCCTCCCTGCGGACCTGCATGCGGGTGTTGGGCATGATGGTATCTGCCTTCGAGGAGATTCCATTTACACAGTTCCATACGAGCTCCCTTCAAAGGGAGATCCCGGCGTAATGGGACAAGTTCCCGAGGTCTCTGGACAATCAGATTAGGCTTAGCCAGAAAACCAGGGGATCCCTGGTTTGGTGGTTTTGCTCTACCGGTCTTCAGCAGGGCAAATCCTTTCTCCTCTTGTATTGGACAGTGGTCCCCACCAATGCCTGCCTGTCCAGGTGGGGAGGTGTCCTGGGACTGTGCTCTGCTCAGGATCATTGGACGCTGGGGGAATCCAGACTACCGATCAATATCCTGGAACTTCGAGTGGTCAAACTGGATCATGGACGGATCGACTTCAGGGGCTCCCGGTACGGATCTAGTCAGACAATGCAACGGTGGTGGCCTATGTCAATCGCCAGGGCAGAACAAATAGTGTGTTGGCAGCCCTGGCAACAGCAGAATCCTCTGGTGGGCAGAACGTCCCATTCCGGGCCTCTCCGATGTACGCATTACAAGAGTGATATACTGGCAGGATTCCCTCAGTCAGCATGTGTTGGATCAGGGGTGGGCCCTTCACCAGGCAGTATTTCATTGGATATGTCTCTGATGGGGCACTCCCGAGGTAGATCTGTTTGCGTCCCAGCTCAACAGACTGGTACCGGGGTTTCTGTCAAGCTCCGATGCCTCTGATGGACACCTCAAACACTCTGGTGGCCCCTGTGGGCCGGTATCGTTTGATCTACACCTTTCCTGCCTCACCTTTTCTCCTCGCCTGCGGCTTTTGCACAGGTAAAGGCCAAAGGGATTCTGGTCATTCTATTGGCTCTGGATTGGCCCTGTAGGTCATGGTACATCGACCTGGTGCACCTGGTCACCGACGTTCCATGGCGACTGTCTCCCAGGGAGGATCTACTGTCCCAAGGGTCGATCTCTCATCCTGCTTTACAGTCGCTGGTTTTGATGACCTGGTTGTGATGAGCCAGGTGCTGAAGTGCCGACTCTGCTGAAGGCTAGGGAGTCTACCTTTAGGAATATCTACCACCAGACGTGGAAAGCGTGTATATCCTGGTGTGAGTTGCTGTGCATTCACCCTCGTACTTTCTCGGGGGGTCCGATTCTGACCTTCCTTCATGGGGAGGTTGAACAGAAATGGGCCTCGAGTACTATCAAGGGCCAGATGTTACCCTTGACGGTCTTCTTCAGCGTCCCCTGGTCTCATACTACCTGGTGCATACCTTTTTGTTTAGGGGTTTGACGTCTGTCTCCACCGGTGCGGTCTCTTCTACCGCTGTGGGATCTGAACTTGGTGCTTTCGGTTCTACAGAAGCCTCCCTTTAAAAATACTTGGGAGATTCCCCTGCTTACTCTGTCTCAGAACGTGGCCTTTTTAGTGGCTATCACCTTTGCTCTCAGGGTGTCGGAACTGGGGGCGTTATCTTGTCGTACACCTTACCCGGTGTTCCACAAAGATGAGGTGGTTCTTCGCCCTTGTCCATGCTGTTGAGCTCCTGTTACTTGGTTGGCGTTTGTGTTAGCTTTGTTTTTTTTGTTGTCTCACCCCTCATTTTTGGCACTGCTTTGGGACCACTTTGTGGTTATGAATAATGAAGCGCTGTGTCTGTCAATGAACAAAAGAGAAAATCCATTTCTCTGAGTTCATTGACAGACACAACACCCACCCCTCTAAGGAGTTTTAATACTTCTGATACTGCTTGTTACTAAACTTAAGGCCTATAGCAGGGAGGGGGGTATATACCACCTAGGACTGCCTAGTGTCCTACTCCTGTAAGGGGTGGTATAACCCTATGGTTATGAATAATGGAGCACTGTGTCTGTCAATGAACTCAGAGAAATGGATTTTACGGTAAGTCAAAAATCCCATTTTTGTACTCCTGGGCTAACGCTGAATTAGCTTGAGGATCCCGTTGGCTTTTCAGTTAACTTGGTTCCTACAGACATTAACAGTCCCGATTGTGCGTGATCTAGCAGTCGGTAAATCAATATTCCGGTTGGCTCTGTACAAAAACACATGTACACATTTGGCATTCTATGACTAGCAATCAGGTTGGAAAAACCTTTTTAGTCATTTGACTCTCTACCCAAGAATGCATAGCCATTGGAGGTTTACAGATGTGTGAATGTTACCCAATCCAACCATAAACAAAGATCATGTTCAGTAATATTGTGGTCTAGGTTTACTGCCATATCATAGACTAGTATTCACGTCAGTCACTTTACTGCAATTTAACTGATTCTTTATCTTTAAATCAATAACAAATGAAGCATTAATGGTGAGAACTCTTCATAATGGTCCCAACCAGTGTGCAGCTCTGGAACTGTCACCAACAGAATGCGGTAAGCCATAGTGACCAGTCAGAATGTATAGTGTCTTGGTCTATTTAATCAGAGTGAATCCTTAGAGTACCATTTCCCCCCTGACACCAATGATGGGGCACTATTCCTCTCACTAACACCAATAATGCAGTGCTATTTCCCCCACTGACTCAAATGATGGGACACCATTCCTCTCACTGACTCCAATGATGGGGCACCATTTCTCTCACTGACTCCAATGATGGGGCACCATTCCTCTCACTGACTCCAATGATGGGGCACCATTCCTCTCACTGACTCCAATGATGGGGCACTATTCCTTCCACTGACATCAACGATTGGGCACTATTCCTCCCACTTACACCAATAATACAGCGCTAGTTCCCCCACAAACACCAATGATAGATCATCATTTCTCCCACTGACTACAATGATTAGGCATCGTTCCTCCCAATGGCTCCAATGATGGGGCCCTATTCCTCCCATTGATACTAACGATAGGTACTAATCCTCTTTGTAAAACAACGATGGGGCATTGTTTACCCCCACTGATATCAGTACATTTTCTACTCCCACTGGCCACATACCAGCCCCCCTAAAGTCTGAAGGACAGTAAACTGTCCCTTTGTTTAGAAAGTTTGATCCCTTATATGAATGAAAGGGTTAAGGTAAGCAAATAATTTTTAATTCAGAGTTGCTTTGATTGATTGTTGTAATCTAATCCAATGCGTTGTGAGTGTGTTAGAATCCCCTTTATCAGGACCATGTTGATGAAGATATACTAATATCCTGAAACAAGTTGGATACGATCACAAAATGTGAATTAAGAAACTTTTGAAGGCTCTACACCTCCTTATTAAGCCAAGCTCTCACCTTTTACTTTATTCAAATTTTGTCTGGCATTAATAAACAATGTACATAATAAATGTTTATTCCAATCTTAAATGAAGCTTTCATGCCCCTATTATATGTAGTGGACCTAGGCCTTGCACCTGATGTTCTCCTGAGATCTTAGGCTCCCACTTCAGAGTCCTGATGACCGTCAGCCATGAGTGGACGGGGATCTACTTTCACGCTCCGGTGAACGAGCTAAATAAAACATAATTGTGGATGAGTTCCGGCATGTATTATTAAACACCTCACAGCGACAGTAGGAGTCGGAGGAGGGCGAGATGTGGGAAATACCGGGTGATAACCACCACTCGAGGGCCTTGTTATCTGTGTCATCTTGGTGTAGAGGAGCTGCCATGTCATGATTCAAATGAAGATTATGGCGTGCTCTACAAGTCATCATTTGATATAATGTAAACCTGTACAGGCAGTCCCCGAGTTACAAACAAGGTTATGAAAGTTTGTCCTTATTTTAAAAGGTGTTTATAGTTTTCAAATTTTAAAACATAGAGAACAAACAAGACAGCAGTACCATCTAACACGGCGATGGCAACTGTTTTGTTGGCTACGCAGAGCCCATTAATAGACACACAAGGCAGAATAACCCATACAAGTCCAGTTTGGAATAACATGCCCTGGTATAGGAAAGTGTTACGTTTGTTCTTAAGTTGAATCTGTATACATCACTCAGAACACGACAGTGATATTTACTGTTGATAGTGGCACCACGGGGTAAAAAATCCATACGAATAATGCCATGTTTATGCCATAAAACACTTGCCATCACTTTACCTGCAGACACAATTGTTCACAATTTTTTTGAGTGTTGGTGAGTCCACATGCTTCCACTGCTTTGATGCTCATTTTGATTCTGGAGTGAAACGATGTGCCCATGTTTCGTCACATATAATGATGCGCTCCAAAAAATCCTGGCCTTCCCTGTCAAAACGCTCCTTCAATGCAGTGCAGACTTCAACTCTTCTGTTCTGGTCAGAAGCGGAAAACTGTCTTGGTACCCAGTGGGCGCTAACTTTTCCAAAATGCAAATGTTCGTGAATGATGGTGTTCGTCGTTCCCATAGAAAGATTTGTCTCGTGCACTTTCACGACAGGTTATGTGTCGATTATCCAGGATCAGGCATTCTATGCGCTGAATATTTACAGGAATGATTGCTAAGGGTTGGGAACTACCACAGCGGGATCGTCACTGACAGGCGTACGCCCATCTTTGTAACATTTACACCATTTAAATGTCTTACTGCGGCTGAGCGTCTCATCATTGTACTGTGCTTGAAGTCTTCTGTAGATATCTGCGGATTTTACGCCTTCTTTCACAAGAAGGAACCACCATACCACACGCTGTTCCAAGACACTGTTGTCTGCCATCTTGATTAACGGTCTCTGCACTGGCCTGCGACATGTGCGCACACTTGCCACTTACTGCTTCGTATAGTACCGCCACGCTAGCATCCCTTTTTATACAATTAATTGTAAAATTAAAAGTCCTGGTTTGACTTGAACGCCCCTCTTATGTAAGTTGGAACAGCGACTTTTTTTTAAGTGTAGCTCCAACCAAAACAATATTTTTTTCATTTTTGGATAGCATAGGGAAGGGTTAACACCTCTGTAACATTTGTTTTGCTGTCTGCGCCCATGTTCAGAAGAAGAATTGGATTTTGAACATTTTGGATTGTCGTGGAAACAAGAATGGTGATAAAGCTTCAGTGGAGATACCTTTTCCCATGAAAACTCTTACAGGAGTGAATTTTACTTCCTAGGGGTAGATTTCCTCTCACTTCCTGTTGTCTCCCTCCGTTTGTAAGTATGAGTTGCATGTAAGTCGGATGTATGTAACTTGGGGACTGCCTGTAGTCATTGTAATATGTGCAGATGGCAAGCGCCATAAGGATCTGAGTAGCACCTTAAAGAGGAAACTTCCATCTTTTGCTTTTACCTATATGTAAGGC
Organism: Glandirana rugosa; assembly: GCA_018402905.1. Lineage (NCBI taxonomy): Eukaryota > Metazoa > Chordata > Amphibia > Anura > Ranidae > Glandirana > Glandirana rugosa. Next base: position 91,985 of record BLSH010502869.1, read on the forward strand.
TATAATAAGGCTTACCTATAGGTACTGTAAATATCTCCTAAACGGGCACTGTTTAGAAGATATTTACATTACATGTAGCAATTGACATCACTGGCACATGCACTCTGAAGGGATGGCCACCCATACCGTTCCTTCAGAGCCCTGTGCCGTGAATGGCGGCTCCCACCTGCATGAGCTCCGGCCAGTCACAGAGCCAGAGTCCTTGAACCCGGAGGCAAAATGGGTGAAGATGGGAGCTCCTGCTGCGCTGACTTTTTGGCGCAGGAGGGCTTAGTTTCATAGTTACATAGTTAGTCAGGTTGAAAAAAGACACAAGTCCATCTAGTTCAACCAAAAAAAAATTTATATATATATATATATATATATATATATATAACCAAATAATCCCATATACAATCCTTCACCCACAGTTGATCCAGAGGAAGGCAAAAAAACCCAGCAAAGCGTGATCCAATTTTCTATAACGGGGGGAAAAAAATCCTTCCTGATTCCTCGAGAGGCAATCGGATTCACCCTGGATCAACTTTACCTAAAAATGTTAGTACCCAGTTATATTATTTACATTAAGGAAAGAATCCAGGCCTTTTTT
>BLSH010502869.1:94703-105790 GCA_018402905.1 Glandirana rugosa
ATACTAGTTGTACATGTGCATATATTCACCCAATCCTTCACCCACAGTTGATCCAGAGGAAGGCAAAAAACCCCAGCAAAGCGTGATCCAATTTGCTATAACGGGGGAAAAAATTCCTTCCTGATCCCCCGAGAGGCAATCTGATTCATCCTGGATAAACTTTACCTAAAAATGTTAGTACCCAGTTATATTATTTACATTAAGGAAAGAATCCAGGCCTTTTTTAAAGCAATCAACCGTGCTGGCCAAAACCACCTCTGGAGGGAGTCTATTCCACATTTTCACAGCTCTTACTGTGAAGAAACCTTTCCATATTTGTAGATGAAATATTTTTTCCTCTAGACGTAAAGAGTGCCCCCTTGTCCTTTGTGATGACCTTAAAGTAAATAACTCAACGCCAAGTTCACTATATGGACCACTTATATACGTGTACATGTTGATCATATCCCCCCTTAATCTCCTCTTCTCAAGATAGAATAAATTCAGATCCTCTAATCTTTCCTCATAGCTGAGCTCCTCCATGCCTCTTATTAGTTTGGTTGCCCTTCTCTGCACTTTCTCCAGTTTCCCGATATCCTTTTTGATAACTGGTGCCCAAAACTGAACTGCATATTCCAGATGAGGTCTTACTAATGATTTGTACAGGGGCAAAATAATGTCTCTATCTCCGGAGTCCATACCTCTCTTAATACAAGAAAGGATTTTGCTTGCTTTGCTAGTTTTAAGGTAAGTATAACATAATGTGCTAGTATGCGATGTATACTAGCACATTATGCCGTTACCTTGCAGGTTCCAAAAAACCCCCCCCCCCAAAAAAGCAGCCGCTTTAAGTGTGGCACAGGCAGTCCGTTTCCATCCGATTGCCCCATAGACGAGAGTGGGCTGTGTCCGTGTCTGCTCTGCATAGCGGAGCGGAAACGGATCTGTCTCCGTCTGCTTAGCAAGGATCAGCAGAGGAATTCCCTGCTGAGCAAGTGGATCCCACTTCAAGGAGGCACCCGTGTGAAAGGAGCCTTAAATGTTCAGGATTTTAGTAGTTGGGTTTACATATGTTTTAAAGGGCAAGTTCACCTTTTCGCAAAAAAATAAAAGGTGAACTAAGGCTGGGTATGCACGTGCTGACAATCGGCCGGTTCAGCAGGAATCGTGTGCCGCTACCTGTTCAACAGAATCTTGTCTAATGACCGGCTTCTGTCAATCGCTCATGCTGGAAAACCAGCATTCGGTCAGTGTTTGCAGCCAATGGCTACAGCTCTGATCTGTGTATTCTGGTGGGGGGAGTGCTTGCATAGCATTCATTAATTGTTTTCAGTTCTTTGTAACTGTTTACTGCACAAAACTAAAAGGCAAAAAGACAGGTTATAGGCAGAATAAAAAAGAAGTATGAATGGAATTGGGATCTTGCCTAAAACGTCAAAATGCAAAACACCAGCAGGAAGAAAATAAGAACTACCGGTATTGCATGCATTTTATTAAACAGGAAAGAGAATGCAATGCTAAGGTCCCAGGGGGCAGGCTAACAAAAGGTGACCTATGTTGTGTGACAATTTTCTTCCAGATTTTAGAAAAAAAAGGATTGGACGTATACCAGAAAGCTGATGTTAAAAGCCTTTGTGTGCTAAATGATTTTTTGGCTTTAGTTCACATTCACATTTGGTACAACAGGTCCTCTTCAATTGAGTTTTTTGATGAGTGGCAGCGGCTTGTATTTCAGTTCTTTTAGATCTCCTCGTACTGCTTGGCATCTCCATCTGCCCTGTTGTGAATGTTTATTTGAAGTTTTATCCGTAATAAGTCTTTTTGTGGCGTCTACAAATTACACAGTCGGTACTCCAGTTCATTGAATAAAAGATTTAGTGGTTTTGACTGTTCACATTTTCTGTTTTTCAGTTATTGGGTCATCTGGAGGGCAGAATCACCCAGCGCCAAGAAAGACAACACTTCCATATAAATGATTCCATTCCGCTGGTCGGCGGATCATGTAGACTGATTGGTTAATAATAGTCCCAGTTTGTTTCAGTAATCTCCATAAATTTATTTGGAGTATTTCCCACCGATTGGTCCAGAAGACCAATAATTCTGATACTATTATGGCACAGTCTTGTTTCAGTGTCATCTGATTTCTCCTTATTGTCAATGGACCTTTATAACAGTGAACTTACGTCTTGATCCCGGGGGCCAGAGTCTATTTTTTCCCTCTAGTGCAGAGGCATGCCTACATATTCTCCGTATATCGTGTCTAAGGAGTGTCTGTTCTTCTCTAAAGCCCTCCAGTTTTAGTTTTTTTCTTTTTTGAAGTCTGAAGTGATGCTATTAATGCATTGCATTGCATTGCATTGATTTGCATATATCTTGCCTGCCCAGGCTTCTCTCTTCCCCCTTATCAACATGCTAATGACAAACCTTTCCATTTTCATGACCTACCTTATTTTTGATCCATTGACATCCTCACTGGGTCATTGTGCTTTTCTATGCATTGCAGACAGATCATGGCTGGTGGAAGGGGCCAGCAGAGCTCGGTACATAGCTTCCTGAAAACATCCCAGCACCCTGCCTCAATACTCTTTTCAAGATCCCTCAGTCCTGATACAAGGAGTGGAGTATCTATTGGGAGGAAATGCACAAATATAAAAAATACTTTCATCTGCAGAAATTAGTCCGGAGGAGTTGGCATTCCTAGGTAGGCTGCATTTCCATGCAGACTGCCCAATGTCCTTTGGCTTGCTATATCTGTTTTACTTGCTCCTGACCCCTGGACCCTGTGTGCTACTTATTTCTGACCCCTGGACTTTGTGTATTACTTACCCCTGACCCCTGGACTCTGGCCTTTATTAACTCCCGATCCCTGGACTCTGTATGTTGCTTACTGCTGACCCCTGGACTCTGGGTGTTGCTTACTCCTGGACTCTGTGCATTATTTACTTCTGCCCCCTGGACTCTGTGTGTTACTTACTTCTGCCCCTTGGACTCTGTGTGTTGCTTACTTCTGCCCCCTGGACTCTGGGCTTTACTAACTCCTGATCACTAGACTCTGTGTGTTACCTACTCCTGACCCCTGGACTTTGTGTGTTACTTACTCCTGACCCCTGGACTCTGGGCTTTACTAACTCCCGACCCCTGGACTCTATGTGTTGCTTCCTGCTGACCCCTGGACTCTGTGTGTTACTTACTTCTGCCCCCTGGACTCTGTGTGTTACCTACTCCTGACCCCTGGACTCTGGGCTTTACTAACTCCTGATCCCTGCACTCTGTGTGTTACCTACTCCTGACCCCTGGACTCTGTGTGTTTTTTATGCCTGACCCCTGGACTCTGTGTGTTACCTACTCCTGACCCCTGGACTCTGTGTGTTACCTACTCCTGACCCCTGGACTCTGTGGGTTACCTACTCCTGACCCCTGGACTCTGTGTTATTTACTCCTGACCCCTGGACTTTGTGTGTTTCTTGCTCCTGACCCCTGGACTCTGGGCTTTACTAAATCCCGACCCCTGGACTCTACGTGTTGCTTACTGCTGACCCCTGGACTCTGTGTGTTGCTTACTGCTGACCCCTGGACCCTGGGTATTGCTTACTCCTGACTCCTGGACGCTGTGTGTTATTTACTTCTGACCCCTGGGCTCTGTGTGTTACCTACTCCTGACCCCTGGACTCTGTGCTTTACTAACTTATGACCCTTGCACTAGGTGTATTACAAACTCCTGACCCCCGCACTGTGTGCATTACTTCTGACCCCCGCACTCTGTGAGTTACAAACTCCTTATTTCCGCACTCTGTGCGTTACAAATTCATGACCCCCCACACTCTGTGTGTTACCCACTTCTGATAATTGCCTTTTTTGCGTTACTTGTACCTGCCTCCTGTACTACATGTGTTACTCCTGACCCTTGCAGGCAGATCATGGCTGGGGGGAGGGACCAGCAGAGCGCTGTACATAGCTTCCTGAAAACATCCCAGAACCCTGCCTCAATACTCCTCTCAAGAGCCCTCAGCCCTGATGTAAGCAGTGGGCTATCTCTTGGGAGGAAATACACAAATATAAAAATGCCCTGATGGCAATGATCGGCCCTGGATGCAGGGCTTTCAACGGGTCTTCTTCCCTCAGCTAATTGTCGGGGACCTACACTGGGGTTCCCACATATAACTGCACATGGCCCCAAGTGTGAATGGGACCTAAGATCTAATATTTTATATATTCTATACCATAATATTCTAAAGTGCTATTTATTGAAACCAAGTTTTTTTTTTAGGTTCTATTACCAATCCAAGCTGATTGTGTCTCACAATTCAGTAACATGCCTTTTGTTTTTTTTCCTCTCTTTTACCTTCATTTTACAATTGCGATCTCCTTGATTTACATAAATTGTGTTTTTTTTTTTTTTGCAGTGATATACATACAGTATATAAATACGTGCTTTTATTTTATTGATACATATTTGAACCACTTTTGTAATGATAATCTCATTTACACTGTTTTTTAAAGTGATTCTAAAGGTTGTTATTTACTTATTTATTTATTTTTTAAACAACAAACATGTTATACTTACCTGCTCTGTGTAATGGTTTTGCACAGAGCAGCCCCATTCCCACCGGCGGTCCTGGCTCCTCCCCCCTGCCGAGTGCCCCCAATAGCAATCCTCACACTCCCGAGCCATGCTCCTGTGAATGGACATTGTCCATTCACACACACAATGTGGCTTGGCTCCTCATTGGCTCACTGGTTTTGATTGATAGCAGCAGGAGCCAGTGACTCCTGCTGCTGTGTGAGCCAATGAGCAGAGAGAGACACGGGAGAGCCACTGCTCTCATGCACATCACCGGATCGAAATTGGCCTCAGGTAAGTATAAGGGGGGCTGCATCCAGAAGGTTTTTTACCTTAATGCCTAGAATGCATTGCTTGGCTCTCAGTCTTAGAGTCAGTGGGGTATAGATGCAGCATCCACCTATGTAAGTATGATTCTAGAAAAAAAATGCTGAACTTTTGATTAATTTTTAATGTTCAAAGTAAACTCCCCCATCCATCAATTTCTCCATGCTTTATTTTGCTGAGAAATCACTGTGAAAAACATTCTCCTAGCATTTCTGGCTGTGGCTATCTTGAGTAAGGGCAGATGATTCATGCAGCATTTACTTCCTGGAATCCATCTACCCTTAGCTCAGGCATGCAGGAAGGAGGGTGCGCTTAGGTGAGAAAACCCCTCCTCCACCTCCTGAAGACTCCTGGGATGTATGACATCATTTTGGCCTAGGCCAGAAACCAGGAAGTAACTGAGCAAATGTTAAAAAAAGAAGTAAATATAATATGCCTTCCTATTTATTAATGCCAGCAGCATAAGGATTACAAATCGTTAATGTTGACTGAGAAAGCAAAGTTCTGCTTTAAATCAAAGTTCAGATTGAACAGAAAACAGAAAATAAAAGCACTGTTATATGCCTCTGGAAGGAAGTAGAAGGAGGAAGACTGCAGCTTTTGGTATTCATTTGCTATTACAATGCAATACAATTTGACCTGGACAGTACTGGTTTTGCAACCTGTACCCAGATTGCTGTCCGCCTGAAACCCAGACACATCATACCTCCAATCCTGTCAGGTAAATCTGTCCCAGTACAGTGAGGGAACTCATTGAGCTATCCTCAGGAATTCCCCCGCTGGCGCCTAACACCCCTGCCCCCCCCCCTTGACCGAATGATCTGCTTTGCAGTCATTGGTTGCTAGGACCACTGATGTCTTAGCAACCGATGACGCTTTTGCACAGCACACATGGGAGTTTCCGCTCCACCTCCCAACTCTGCCCCCTAACCCAGTTCCTCCCGCCGGCAAGGCGTTCAAAGAGGGTAGGGGATGCTGATATAAGGGGGTGGTCTCTCTCTAAGACCCCTTTCACACCAAGGCATTTTTCAGGCACTTTTTAGCAATTAAAAAGCGCCTGAAAAACTCTCCCCCAATACACCCCAGTGTGAAAGCCTGAGTGCTTTCACACTGGGACTGTGTGCTTGCGGGACGGTAAAAAAAGTCCTGCAAGCCACATCTTTACAGCGTTGTGGGATTCACCGCTCCTATACTGCCCCTGCCCATTGAAAACAATGGGGCAGCGCTCCTGAATTGCTGAACACTGCTTCGGGAGCGCCGTAAACCGGAACTTTTAACCCCTGTTTAACCCCTTGTGGGGGAGGTTCAAAAGCACACCTCGGCTGCCCGAATAGCAGCGCTATAACGAGCGGTAAAGCGCCGCAAATTAGTGGTGTTTTACCGCTAACGTTTGGGCGGCCCCAGTGTGAAAGGAGCCTAATGGAGGTCTCTAACGAAGGGGGGGGACTGATATAAGGGCACTGTGGGGGATGCTGACTGCTTATGTAATGCTGACCAACCATTAGATCAGCAGTCAGCATCCCCATTAGAGACCTCCATTATATCAGAATCACCTTATATTAGCACACCCCCTCCCCTTACAGATACCTATTAGATCAGAGTCCCTTTATATTAGCACCCCCTTAGAGACTCACCCATTAGATCATTAAACGGTTGGTCTCTAAGGGAAGGTTCGCAGATACAAGGGGACTCTGATCTAAATAAAAATTCCTGTGCGCCGATAAAGTTTTTTGGTTTGACTTGAAGAAAAGGTGGCAACCCTAACTGGAAGCCATGCATAGGTTAACCATTCCAATTAGTGTATCCAAATATTTTCTACACCTTTCTGCATGCTATGAGACTGTCATCCTGAGCCTTGCCTCACCAGTTAGTAAATCACTGTATTAAATTGTGATTAAAAGGTGGCCTTGACATATGATTTACCCATGCTTGTTCTGGGTCTCCTGCAGTCAACAAGCCCTCTGCTGACCACATCTTTTTAGGTCATTATGTTGCTGTTAATTTTAAGACAGTAGAGCGTTCACTGATGACCTCTAAATCAATGTCTTCTCCTGTTCTAGAGCCATGACCGCCAATACCGCCAGTGCCCGTATCCTCATCAAAGGGGGGAAGGTGGTGAACGATGACTGCACGCAGGAAGCCGACGTATACATAGAGAATGGCATCATCCAGCAGGTGGGTCGGGAGTTGATGATACCAGGAGGGGCGAAGGTCATCGATGCCACGGGAAAGCTAGTGATCCCCGGAGGGATCGATACCAGCACCCACTTCCACCAGACCTTCATGAATGCCACCTGCATGGACGACTTCTACAATGGCACCAAGGTAAGGACCACTCATGGAGCGTATACTGTATATTCACTTTCTTCTTTAAGGCCAATCTCAGAATGGTGACAGGGTCCATTTTACAAAAAGGTGTAAAATAATATGGACCCCAGACCATTCTAGTGTCTCTTTCTTTTCTTCTCTTTTTGCATTGGATTATGGAAGGGTTACAATTCCGGTCAGGGTTTTATTGATGTCTATGTCTCCACTGGGGGAATTCACCCTCTCTATGTTGGTGGCCATTGTCACTGGAATAGAAAGGGATGGAAAAATCCAAATTTTTAGAGTCGTCACCAGAGCAGGAGAAGAAAAAAATCTTTTAATGGGGACACATGTTCAGGTCACAACTGTCTTGAATAAGAGAGGAATTCACACTTACCTTCTGTTGTCACAGGGACAGGAAGTGAAGGAAAATTTCCCCATTGAGACAGAGATCAAAATAAAAAGAATCCTGTCAGGCATCTTAACCATACCCAACATTATTCAGAACAAATACGGTTTTGGCTTTACGTACACTTTAAAGTATAGTTTTAATGAAAGGCAAACCTTTTTTTAGTTTTTTGATAGAGTGGAGAGGGATTGGAACCCATCAGGTTTTTATTGCTGTCTGTGCCCCCGTTAGGAAGGTTCATTCTCTGTATTTGTCCTGTTTATCATTATCACCGAGAGTGAAAGTGAAAGAAAATCCCAACTACAGTATTGGAAATAGAGAAAAAATCTTCCAATAGGGACACTAGTTGACCACCAGGGATTCCCTCACTTTGCAGGGATTTCCTCTCACTTCCTGTTTTGGCTATGGGACAGGAAGTGAAGGAAAATCTCCCCAAAGGGAGACCGATAGCAAAAAAAAAAAACGGACAGAGGTTACAATCCTCACTTACTCTATCCAAAATTAGAAAAAAATGTTGCCTCTACTTTAACTTTAACATCAGAGATATTTGTTTCACTTGTTTGAGGCATGAAGTACAATCTAGCGTACGATATTGGTGTTTCTTCCTGCCCGGGCATACGCAAGTGGCATGTACAGCTGGCCATAGAGGTATATGGCTGTACTCAGGTACACACCAGGGCTTTGGTGCATCAGTGTAAACATCAGACATATTCCTCCGAATGCTGAAATCCTGCATTCAGGGAATACATCCTAGACAATGCATGGAGCTATTGACTACTGTGGCTGCCTGTATGTGCCATCTATGGCTCCCTGGGCAGGGAAAAGTGCTGGAATGTTATGCTAGACTGTATTGTGTGCCTCAAATCAATCCTGTGCACGAGGCCCAACCCAGTCATGGGGGAGGCATCAGAAACACTCTTCAGTATGTTTGCAGAAATAATTGACATGGGACAGTAGTAAGTTACTCCAGGGCAGTGATGGCAAACCTTTTTGAGCCTGAGTGCCCAAACTGCAACACAAAAACAAAGTATTTATTTCAAAGCACCAACACTGAATTAAACCTGCCTCTGTACAGAGGATGGGACTGATCACCCCTCCGAATGAGCCCTAAGGGACGAAAAACGCACAGTTCTCCCCAGAATAACCCTTGTGTGCTTTTTCAAGCGATGGAGCACTCAGGTGTGGGCGGGGTCATTGACAGTCATGGGGTTCTTTATAATGAGCGTTGGCGCATTTCATGAATCATGTGACAAACTTCTCAGGTGTGAATGGGGGGGTTCAGATGTACAGAGCGGCATGTCAGAGGCCATGTGACTGCGTCCAGAGGACAGGTGTGTGTAGAGCAATCATCATTCCTCCTGATATATAGGAGGGGGTGATAATAAATAAGATTGCTTAAGATCACTTCTACAATGGAAAAAGCAACCTGATCTCCAGGAATCACTGCAACCAGACATCCCGTAATATACACTGATTGGAATCCCAAAGTCAATGCAATCATTAGGAAAACTTACTATAAATAATTCTTTACGTATAAAACTATAATGGAGCCCAGAGGACAGAACTCAGCTCACCCCACCATATGTCCGATCCCGGGAGGAGATCACACATGGTCCGCTACAGTAATGGCCTCTCTAGGAGTCCCCGGCAGGTGCAGCGCCCCCTCCCCTCTCACAAAGATTTGCCTTTTTTGGCTTCTCGAGTGGATTGCATAGACTTTGGAATGCTCTTTGAGCGCGGCGTCATGCACGATGACGTCACTGGACGAGCCGTGACTCGTTTCCGAGCATGCACACTGGCGATGGCCGGTCCGTGTGATCCTTTCCGAGGTTAGGCTTCCAGGGGGTAGCAATCTGGCGATTTAGCTCACGTGCCCACAGAGAGGACTCTGCATGCCAACTGTAGCACACGTGCCATAGGTTTGCCATCGCTGCTCTAGGGGCTTATGCAGTGGGGCTATGCTGGCACTGCAGGGGTTATGTTTTCACGTTTGTCAAAATGAGAAAGGAGATATACTTACCTTATCCTCCCCGCATAGGACCAGTCCCTGATCTAGGAGCAATATTCAGACTGCCATGGCTGACTTCTTCTGAAAAAGCTGGTTTCCTGGCTGTCTTGCTGACCCTCTGGCTCTTAGTTATTTCTAAGTCACTGGTCCAGAATAAATATACTGCTTAGGAGTGCAGGCCTTGTTCTTACTTCTGCATGCTTTGTCAGTCACTTAGCAAGTATTGTAACCAGAAACAATGAAACGGCTTTCGTTTTCAGAGGTCAATGTTCAATGTATTATTTTAAAAGTAATAAATAGATTTTTTTTTTTTTTTGGTATGGCATACAGTTGTATTTTAAGTAAGTAAAAATGCATAAACATTAATCAAAAAGCAAATTTACACATATATTATGTCTCCTTATCATCTTTAGCTAGTAATATGTTAATTAGGGATTGCAGTTCTGCTTACATATGACAGTACTTTGTTGACAAACACCCCATTCAGGAACTTTGATTGACAGCTGGCTCCTTCTGATCTTTTCATATTGGAGTATGGGTGTCTTTGTCTGCAGCTGGTGCGTCTGCATTCTGAAAGCCCCAGTTTACTTTATTCTTTGCTTTTTTTGACATTTCCCAATCATTTGATTAGCATTATTATTGTCCTCGGATCACTCTGCTAGTCTCCGTGTGCTGTGTCGGGGCCGTCTTGTGCTAATTACCTGAACTGAGTAGGAAGCCTTTGCTGTGTGACAGGAGCTGACACTCTCTTTTCCTTTCTCTTGTCAGTGTACTTGTATGGGAGAAGGCAGATAAGTAAGATTTATAAAAATCTATTAAATAAACAAACAAACAAAAATTGTATGAATTATAAAAATGTGTAGTAGTTTTGGAATCCTGGGTCCAATGCCCTTATAGCGGTAGCCAGGTTGTACTGGAGTGTGCTAGCCAATTTGAGTGAAGATGTGGGGGTGGCAAATTCAGAGGTGGCAGCCCTGGATGTCACTGCTCCCCCTAACAGCCGGGAGAGCAGCCCATCTAGTAGGGGTGGTAGGGGTCGTGCAGGTAGGCCTAGACAGTTGGTGGTAATTGGGGATTCTATAATTAGAAGGACTGATAGAATAATTTTTCGCCAGGATCGCCTCAACCGAATGTTTTGCTGTCTCCCTGGTGCCAGGGTTCGGCATGTGGTGGACCGGGTTGATAAATTACTGGGAGGGGCTGGGCATGACCCAGCTGTCTTGGTCCACATTGGAACCAATGACAGAATAGATGGAAGGTGGAGGCTCCTTAAGAACCAATTTAAAGAATTAGGTTGCAAGTTGAAGAGAAGGACCTCCAAGGCAATATTCTCTGAAATATTGCCTGTGCCATGCGCAACACAGGAAAGGCAGGGGGAGATTAGAGCCCTGAATGCATGGCTAAAGACCTGGTGTAAGGAGGAGGGCTTTGGGTTTTTAGAGCACTGGGCTGACTTTTCATTGAGGTGCAACCTATATGCTAAAGATGGTCTGCAC
>BLSH010502869.1:128483-143605 GCA_018402905.1 Glandirana rugosa
ATAATAGTTAGTTGACACAAATGAGAAAAATTTAGTATTCCTGTTGTCTTTGATGGGTTTACTGGGACTAGATTTCAAATGTATGGGGTCAAGAATTATGTCACTTATGATTTAAAAAGAGTAAACACAGTTGATTGATAATAAATGGCTTCAGCCAAACACTAACCATGAGTGAAAGAAAAGTTTTTGTTTTATCATTCATATTCTCTGAAAAGGTGTGAGTCACCTGGGAGAAGGGTCCAGAAACAAGCCATGGTCAGCAACAGTTGGACGAGAAGATGGCAGTAAGGCAGAGATGAAATCACCACTCCAGGTGAGCCATGGAGATCCCACAGCAGGTAACTCCACAGGTGCTGGCCTGGCTCGCCACCCTGACAAACAAGGAAACCTGGAATAGGCAGCTGCACACCGCAACAGGATACCAATGAAAACGTCTTTATTGTAATGTGGACAGATGCAGTCACAGAAATGAATGGAACGTTAACATGTTTCACACATCTTGTGCTCGGTCATAACCTACCAGTATGGCAGTCATAGGACGACCAGGTCAGCAGCTTGCAGACAGCAAGGTATCAGAATGGCAGGTAGAAATTGTATATGGAAGGCAAGCCAGTGTCAACACAGGAGCAGAATAACAGCCCGGAGAGATACACAGATGAATCATTCCTAAGCCAGGTTGGTAACAGAAGATCAGTTCAGAAGCAAAATCACAGGTCACAGCATATAGATGAAGATCCCTCAGTATTGTGAAACTGCAGGTCTCAGCCTTAAATAATCTGCTTGGTGCCCCCATTAGTAGTGAGTGCGCTCACACACCCTAGCACACGCAGCAAAACACCTGCATGGATGCACCTGTGCACAGACGCACCCATAAATACAAAAAGTGAAACCTAGTCATAGGAGGGTGCTGTGGCAAAATGGTTTATGGTGCTGACAAAGCATAAATCCAGATCAAGGTATAACCAGTATAACCAGCACACTATGTTCAAGATAACTAGACAGGACACTTTACACCCAGGACACTTTAATGCCACCTCTAGAAAGCAGAAATGTTTCAAGGCCACTAAAGGCATCTTCCTTAGACAGCATCGGCAGGCAGTGACAGGCCATGCATATGTCCTGTCCTGTTAGCATAACTATGCACAGAAATCCAGCTATGTGGGCTAGATTGGTCTTCCTGACTTCTGTCTACTTCTCACATGTTTGGGTGCTGCTGTAATCACCTTGTTGCTGTAACCTCTCTCATTGAATCTATGGGTCATATCTAAGGGTGCTAAAATTAATTGATGGATCGCGATTCAGCCGGCATCGATGCGGCAACTGCCCATAATCGATTGCCGGGTGACGTCATCCGACTTGCCCATAGGCGACTTGTCAGGCAGCTTGAGTAGCCTGACAAATTGCCTCCATGCATTCCAATGGAACTGTTCTAAATAGGAGCGACTCAAGTCGCTTCGACTTAGAAAAAGATTCCTGTACTACTTTTGAGGCGACCTGCATTGACTTCTATTACAGAAGTCGCCTGCAAGCCACGCTGAAGTCGCCTCGAGCGGGCGTTTTGCCCTGCAAGTCGGATCTGCGGCCTTAATGAATCCCCTGTTTACTGTGTATTAAGTGCCCCTTTAGTAGTGTACATGCTTCTTTGTAGCAACATACCTCATTTCTAGCGGTGACCGCCTAGCCCGCCTCTCTCCTCTCCAGCTGACATCAGCGGTGGATTCTCAGCCTGCCCGCCTCTCTTCTGATCTGTCAGCTACAGTCAGTGGGCGGGGCTGAAAATCCACCGCTGATGTCAGCTGGAGACGAGAGAAGAGCGACAGGCCGGGCGGTCATATGAGTGCCGAGAGGCACCATGAGAAATGCAGTATGTTGCTACAAAGGAGGATGTACACTACAGTGGGACACTTAATACACATTAAACACATTGGATTAATTAAGACACAGTTATTTTAACACCTGGCCACCACAGCTCTCACACCCATCACCACCAACAAGCATCACCCACACCCCTCTACACCCATCATCACCCGCTGACACCCATCTATACCCACCCACACCCCTCTACACCCAGCTTCACCCACACCCATCACTACCCAGCATCACCCACTGACACCCATCATCACCCACCCACACTTCTCTACACCCATCACCACCCACACCCCTCTATACCCACCCACTGACACCCATCTACACCCAGCTTCGCCCACACCCATCATCACCAACACCCATCAGTACCCAGCATCACCCACACCCCTCACTACAACCCACACCCCTCTACACCCAGCTTCACCCACTGACACCCATCATCACCCACACCACCACCCACACCCCTCTACACTCATCACCACCCACACCCCTACACCCAGCATCACTGCCACCCAAACCCCTCTACACCCACCCACCGATACCCATCACTGCCACCCACACCCCTCTACACCCATCATCACTGACACCCACACCCTTCTACCCCCACCCACTGATACCCATCACTACCACACACACCCCTCTACAACCATCATCACTGACACCCACACCCTTCTACACCCACCCGCTGACACCCATCACTACCACCCACACCCCTCTACACCTATCATTCCCCAGACTCCCCCATCCTTCTGTTCCTATCCATGGATTCCTCCATCCCCAGACTCCCCCATTCTTCTGTTCCTGTCCATGGATTCCTCCATCTCCATTCCCAGACTCTCTCATCCTTCTATTACTGTCCATGGATTCCTCCATCTCCATCCCCAGACTCTCCCATCCTTCTGTTCCTATCCATGGATTCCTTCATCTCCATCCCCAGACTCTCCCATCCTTTTGATCCTATCCATGGATTCCTCCTTCTCCATCTCCAGACTCCCCCATCCTTCCTTTCTTATTCATGGATTCTTCCAGCCTTCTGTTCCTACCCTACCTTGTATCCTAATCGTGATGCATCGCGGAATCAAATCTAATCGTTCACCAGATAATCATAATCGAATCGGGAGACCAGTAAAGATGCACACCCCTAGTCATATCTCTAGATTCAGTCACAAAAGTAGCCATGTTTGAAAAATTCCTCCTGAACCTAATATATTGTCCTAGGAATAGCCCTGATAATATGTTGAGGGTGAGACCTAATTGCATAAAACAACACATTTTTAGCATTAGACTTCCTGGATGTCCTTACATTACTTATATCTTACCATTTATGGTGATAACAATAAAAAAAATTCCATGAGGACATTTAGGAAGCCTATTGCTAAAAATTAGTTGTTAGTCTGGTTTACACCAGGTGTAATGATAAAAACAGACTGGGGCTTATAGTTCTGGAGTGTGGCTACTTTCTTTCTTTCTTGTTAAGTCATTCTGATCCTTTGATCTCGGAGGTAAATCCTTAGGATTAATGAAGTAAAGAGGACTTTTAGTTAAATCCTCCCTTTATTCCCCCACTTAAGCTGCATCAAACAAACCAAGTGGTCATATGCCTTTTTGGAAAGAAGCAGTGTCTAGGTTCCCTTTAGAGGCTTGTCATATGACCAGTGCCTAGGCACTGAATGGCCAGCTCTGCCTAAATATCATCCTGTAGGCTTGCATGTGTTTAATGCATAGGTGACCTTCCAAACAGCACCCTGTGTCTCACTGGGTGTGACCATATTTGGTCACCTGTTGATGACAGTGGAGAAGAGCACTGTCTAATCACTAGCTATGCTTCCTTCCAATTAGCTGTATCTTAGACTCTTAAAAACTATGTAATATGAGGACCTACCTAATTTATCCAATCAAGCAGGCCCTTGTACTGCATAATTGTTGGTAGATCTAAAGAAGATTGTACAATCAGATTGTAACGTGTATGGTGAGCTTACATGTGAGGACATGTGGAACGCACTGCAACGCATTGAGACAGTATTAAAGTGGAACTTTAGTCAGGAAATGAAGCCCTGCTAGATCACTTCACTTTTGTAGGTATAGCTATGGAAAAAATACATTTTTAGTCACTGCTATGTTTGTCTGTTTTGATCTGCAACTGCCATGGTGCAGCACACGTGATCAGTTATGACACCAGCCATTGGTTTGGCATGGTTGGATGGTTTGACAGTTTGGTTGAGGACATAAGCAAATGTGACAGTTAGCAATCCCAGCATTCCAAGAACTGTTTTTTTGAACCGTTTTATTGAGGGTTTAGACCCCTTTCACACTGAGGAGCTTGAAAACTGCCCACAAAACTCCGGGCTCTCTTGAGGCGTTAGCGGTGTGCATTTTTGCAGGTCACGTGCTTCAAAGGATCCACTTTAAAGCGCTTTTGAGGCCCTTTCCATTAATTTCAATGGAGAGGGACATTTTTGATTAAGGGCTCAATGCTCCAAAGATGCTGCTTGCAGGAGTTTCGCCCCAGTGCGAAAGCATTCATTGATTTTAATGGAAATAGGTTCTTGCAAGCTTTTCAATCGCTTTTTTTTAGCGCAAAAGCACCTCAGTGTGGAAGGGGTTTTAATTCCGCTTTATGATTTACTGCTGTTCAGTTAGCTTTGGGCTTCAGCAAAATGTCAGCCTCCAGAAAGAAGAAACAGAAGCAATGCTGGAGGCAATTTAAAGCACACACTAATTTCGGTATAATAATTATTAATGTTCAATGTATGTTCCTTGCTAAAGAACATTATTTTTTATCAAGTTTTTATGGGTAAAGTTCCAAAAGTTCCACTTTTTAATGCGGAGCTAAACCCATCATTACATTCCTGGCACGTGCCTAGTATATAACAGTCACATTTGCTTGTGCTCTCAACCAAACTGTCAGACCATCAAATAGCTGGTGTCATAACTAATCACATGTGGCAGCATCATGGCAGTAGAAGATCAAACAGAAGCTAAGATGGCAGCTTTCTTGGCTGAAAATGATAGGCGGGTTTAGTTTTGCTTGAAGACATAGCACACCCTCTTCTCGCCCAAACCAACTTCCCCATTAGTGGTCAGTGAGAAAGTAATGTTTTTGTAACCCTAACCACAATTGCCAGTAGTGTAAGAACATTGAGAATGACATCACTGTGATGTGCTTAGTCCTCTGAGAGACACGAGTAGGCCCTGGCGCACATTTACCATCATTAATTAGTGGTGTTCCCAAAACTTTGGATAGATTACTTGCGTTGGTGACCTGGTGCTGTGCCTACGAATATGTCTAGATGGAAACTAGACACCGTAGCCTAGCAGCCTTGGTCCGGGTATATATATATTTGACTCAGTTTTCACTGGAGTTTATCTGTAGTTTTATATACAGTCTGAATGTCATTTACTGATTTAATGCCCTCTAACCCATCTGATGTGTCAGAAACCTGGTACCGTTTTAGGCCTCATGCACACTGGACATCATTAAAATGGCAGTAACATTAGCTGTAGAATGAGTTTTTCAGTGTTTTTGCAGTAGCCTGTTTTAGCATCTTTTAGTGTTTGTGTTTTTTAGCAAAACTATACTCCCACAAAAGCTTGAGGCTTAAAAATGCTCATAAATGCCGGATAGCCACATTTTACCACTTTTCTTAGTGTTTTTCAGCGTTTTTTATTGTTAGAGAGTTTTACACCTGGAGAACTCCTCAACAAACGCAGTATTTCTGGGGTTTTTTTTTTCCAGCCTGAAAACGCCCCAAAAACACTGATAAAAGTCTATGTGTGCATGGACACATAGGATAACATGCATGGGGCCTTATAGTCCAGATCAGGGGTCTCCAAACGTTCTAACAAAGGGCTAGTTAACCGTCCTTCAGGTGTCAGAGAGGGCAGACTATGGCCAGTGGGATTAGAAAATGCCCTGGCGTTAGTGGGAGTAAAATATGCCTCCTCATTGGCTTTAGTGGGAGGAATAGTTCCTGTTTTTTTGGGTACGGTGGTTACGAGTTAACCACTTCAGATCCGCGCTATAGCCAAAGTACGGCTCCAGCGCGTATCTGAAATGCCCAGAGGACGTCCATGGACGTCCTCCACTGCGCATGCTCCTGCGCGCCCCCTGGCGGCAGCGGCGGCGCGCCGCACGCTGCGCGAGCGTGCCCGTGGGTCGGGCGGACTCGATGTCCGCCCGGACCCGCCGATCGCCTTTAGGAGCCTCAGAACGGGGAACCGCCGTTGTAAACACGGCGGTTCCCCGTTCTGTGACAGGGGACATAGCAGATCTACTGATCCCTGTCACTGGGATCAGTTAGATCTGTTATGTCCCGACCAGCCCTGCCCCCCCACAGTTAGAACACACCCAGGGAACATATTTAACCCCATTCACTGCCCCCTGCAGGTTAACCCCTTCAATGCCAATGACATTTACACAGTAATCAGTGGACATTTAAATTTCTGATCGCTGTATAAATGTCATTGGTCCCAAAAATGTGTAAAAAATGTCCGACATGTCCGCCCCAATATCGCAGTCCCGATAAAAATCGCAGATCGCCGCCATTACTAGTAAAAAAAAAAAAAATAATAAAAACGCCATAAATCAATTCCCAGTTTGTAGACGCGATAACTTTTGCGCAAACCAATCAATATACGCCGATTGCGATTTTTTTTTTAACCAAAAATATGTAGAAGAATATATATCGGCCAAAACTGATGAATATTTTTTTTAATGGATTTGTACTTTAGCAAAAAGTAAAAAATATTGTTCTTTTTTGCAAAATTGTCGCTCATTTTTTGTTTATAGCGGCGATCAGAAATGACGCAGAGGGGATCAAATACCACCAAAAGAAAGCTCTATTTGTGGGAAAAAAAGGACGCAAATTTTATTTGGGTACAACGTCGCACGACCGCGCAATTGTCATTCAAAATGCGACAGCGCTGAAAGCCAAAAATTGGTCTGGGCAGGAGGGGGGTTTAAGTGCCCGGTAAGGAAGGGGTTAAAAACAGTTTTTTTGCTATAAAATTACTTAGAACCCCCAAACATTATATTTTTTTTCTAACACCCTAGAGAATAAAATGGTAGTCATTGCAAAACTTTATGTCACACCGTATTTGCACAGCGGTCTTCCAAGCGTGCTTTTTTTTAAATAAATTCATTTTTTTTAGTTAAAAAATAAGAAAACAGTAAAGTTAGGCCAATTTTTTTCCATATTGTGAAAGATAATGTTACGCCGAGTAAAATGATACCCAACATGTCATGCTTCAAAATTGCGTCCGCTCGCGGAATGGCGACAAACTTTGCAACTTAAAAATCTCCATTGGTGATGTTTAAAAAATTCTACAGGTTAGCAGATTTGAGTTACAGAGGAGGTCTAGTGCTAGAATTATTGCTCTTGCTCTAACGATCGCGGCGATACCTCACATGTGTGGTTTGAACACCGTTTTCATATGTGGGCGGGACTTACGTATGCATTCGCTTCTGCACGCGAGCTCGGCGGGAGGAAGCGCTTTAAATTTTTTTTTTATTATTATTTATTTTGCTTTTTACTTTTTATTTTTACATTGTTCTTTTTTTTAAAAAAAAATCACTTTTAGTCCTATTACAAGAAATGTAAATATTCCTTGTAATAGAAAAAAGCATGCCAGGACCTCTTAAATATGAGATCTGGGGTCAAAAAGACCTCAGATCTTATATTTACAGTAAAATGCAAAAAAAAAAAAAAAAAATGATTTGAAAAAAATGACAGCCCCAAAAAAAAAAAATGGGCCCTTTAAGACCGTTGGGCGGAAGGGACTTCTGACGTCATTTCCGCCCTGCCGTATTATGGAGTAGAGTCAGTCGGCTCATGGACACTGGGAGGGGGGGCGGATCCGATCATCTCCACTGCTGCCGGTGGGTCTGGTAAGTGGCGTAGATGACGGGAAAGCTATCACCACTCAAACCCAAGGACGTCATATGGAATAGTAGCCCTATTCATTGGTGTCTGTAGGAGGAATGGTGGCTCATCATTGGTGTCAAGACAACTTCCTATTCCAGGTCACATGGCGTCCATTGCATGACTTGCCATCTCCTCTGTGTTGCATCACAAATGTGGGTGTACAAATATGATATAAAAAAAAATCTCCAAACTGCAAGTAAGCTTTCTCTGTCTGTGAATACTCTGTGACGGTATCTGATCTAATTTGTAGCTCTCACCTGCAAAACACTAGACTGAGAGACCCAGGGACTGGGGGATATGTAGTTTCTTCACAGGAAGTGTCAGGTCTCAGACTACAGACTGAGGTCATGCATTAACCTGTGCAGTGCCATGCTGCATGCTTCATGTTTCAACACTAACTGAAACTGCTGACACAGGAATGTGAAGATTTACTCTTCTATAGGCTGTGTGTACAGGGTAACAGGTGACACCATGAAATTACATGATCAATACATATCTTATGCAGGTGAAAAACACAAGGTGCAGGTAGGAAGGTTTATGTCTGTGAAGGTTCCTATTTCTCCAGGCATGGCATATCTAGTAGTATTTAGTCACATTAAACTGAACTTGTTCTGTAATATTGAAGATGTTTAATAGCGTCTCCAAATCTGTTGTTCAATTCCAATATGTGTCAGGAACATCCTCCAGAATTTATATCCATACAGGTAGCACAGGCACCTTCATCACCATGCAACAAGAGAATGTTAATATCCTAAGAACAGGATGGGAGTGTGAAAGTTGTTGGTGTCAGGAAGTCTACATAGGTGTTAATGCTTTGACTCACGTGGCAAAAAGTGTGATTCCCAAAACCAAGGATGGGATAATGTAAGTTGAACTGGCTGATTTTACAATTTTCACACCTCCCCTGTTCTTGGACAATCAACATCTACACATTCCATGGTGATTGGATGAAGGTGTCTTAAGGTTTGAATAGAAATGCTGGGATTTGTTCTTGAGAATGACCGGAACGGGATAAGTGACTTGATAAACTAGGAAAGATCGTCAACATTACAGATCAGGTCCAATTGAATGTGACAAACTACTACTAGCTGATTCTGTGTCACCTACAGTGCTTTACAAAACAAAGTATTCTCGTATGGGGGATTAACTTTGCAATGTTTCTTTAAAGTGTTAGTTTACCTTTACAGAAAAATTATTTGAAATTCCCGCTCTTCTCTCTCTTCTCTGTGCAGGGCTTCCAGGACAGATTAGAACCATGCCGACTGATCAGCACTGTCACAGAGCATGGCTCTGATCTGTCCTGGATGTGCTGAAGAGAAAGGGGAGCAGAGTGGGGATTTCAAATCCCTGGCTGCGTGAGCACTGACAGCTCAGCATCCATGGAGGTAAGTACAGCAGGGATCAAGGGAGGTGGGCAAGGGTGTACAGTGTTAGTTCACCTTTTTATTTTTTTGTAAAGGTGAACTAATACTTTAAATATACAGTCAGGGAAATAATTATTTAATCCCCTGCAGATTTTGTAAGTTTGCCCACTTACAAAGAAATGAAGGGTCTATCATTTTTATCATAGGTGTATTTTAAATGATAGAGACAGAAGATCAACCAAAAATCCAGAAAAAAACACGATACAAATGTTATAAATTGAGTTGCAGTTCAGTGAGTAAAATAAGTATTTGATCCCCAAGTAAAACATGAGACCCAAATTGAGCTCTCTGGCATTAACTCGACTTGCCGTTTTGAGGAAGAAAAATGCTGACTATGACCCTAAGAACACCGTTCCTACCGTTAAGCACGGAGGTGGAAACATGCTTTGAGGGCGCTTCTCTGCTAAAGGTTAGGCCAACTTTGCCGCATTGAGCAACCAATGGATGGGGCCATGTATTGTAAAATCTTGGATGAGAACCTTCTTCCCTCGACCAGAACACTGGAGATGGGTTGTGGATGGGTCTTCCAGCATGACAATGACCGAAAACATACCGCCAAGGCAACAAAAGAGTGGCTCAAGAAGAAGCACATTAAGGTCATGGAGTGGCCTAGGCAGTCTCCAGATTTTAATCCTATAGAAAATGTATGGAGGGAGCAGAAACTTCAAGTCACTAAGAGACAGCCAAGAAACCTTAAGGATTTAGAGAAGATCTGTAAAGAAAAGTGAACCAAAATCCCTCCTGAGATGTGTGCAAACCTGGTCACCAACTACAAGAAACGTCTTACCTCTGTGCTTGCCAACAAGGGTTTCCCCACCAATTACTAAGTCATGTTTTGCTTGGGGATCAAATATTTATTTTACCCAGTGAACTGCAACTTAATTTATAGCATTTGTTTTATGTGCTTTTTTTTCTGTATTCTAGTTGATATTCTGTCTCTATAATTTAAAATTCACCTGTGATAAAAATTATTTCTTTGTAAGTGGGCAAACTTACAAAATCTGTAGGGGATCAAATAATTATTTTCTCCTCTGTATATGGACAAAGCAGGGAGTTGTTGAACAAAGGAAAATTGGTTCAGTTTAAAAACAGAGACTTAGTCTAACCAGAAAAAGCAAATATATTATTGGAATTTACACTGGAACTGTGCATACATACACCACCCTTTGGGGCCCATTTATAAAGGTCACGCATCATCTTGTGCATAGTACACACATCTACACATTGGGGGCCTCTGTAGAAAGGTTTTAACCCATTTGCTGCCAACGGCCTATGTCAAGCATTGGCAGCTGTGGGATGGGGGGGTTTACATACACAGTGCGTGTAAATCTGACAAGCCGGCTGGTGACTGGTATGTGGAAGTGTTGTACTGCACGCTCTCTCCACCCACCTTCCCATGAACAACCTTCCTCCCATCATGTTTCCCGGGCTCCTCTGTTCCACCTCGTGACCGATGTCACCGATCTCCCCAAGCTAGAATGAACATGAGGCATTATGATGGATTATGTCACTTCTGGGTTAAGCTTTCAGCTTCCAGAGAAGAAGCTAATTGGGCACGATCTGCACTCCATTAGGTTCAGTAGAAGGTAGGTGAGACAATCAGGAGTCTAATACCCCTGATATCTTATTAAAGAGAACCTGTCTATGCAAAATGCTATCACATAAGGGACTTTTGGTCCCCTATTTGAAAAAAATACTGTTAAGTTAAAAAAAAAACATGTAGAAAGGGAAAGTTACACCCAGACACTTAAACTCACCCCAAAAAATTTTTGAACCCACCCGCCACATATAAACATAAACATATGTGTTTGGTGGACCTATGTACAAAACCAGATTGTGCTACACAGGTTACAAATCGCCGTGCACACCGGAGTGAGAGCAATAATTCTAGGGCCATCATCCATGGTTAACCCTAGAATAATGACCTGGTGCCGATGTTTGTAGATGCTTCATGGGTATGCTCAATTTTAAGACATCCATTTACTTGATGCAACCTATTCCTTTATATTGTACCAGAAAATTGGGTAATATATTATATTTGTGTGCCCTAAAATCAACTTACATGCATTTTTTGTAAATGACAAACAGGTTTTATTGAAAAAAAAACCCTTTTTCCAGATTGTTCATTAAACAACATTCGTGGAATGATACAGAATACTATGCTTCCAACAGTATGTGGGATCATGATGTAACACGGTACATACAGTGACAGGGTGGCAGATAACTTATACTAAGCAGTATCTCAATTGTACATGCAAATATATAAAATCTGGCTTTGTATATTTCTCTTAAAGAAGTCTACCTAGAATTAAATCAGTCTGGCCTAACCCAGAAGTATCCAACCATTGGGCCCATATTTTTTCAAACTTCTCCTGACACCCTCTATGCTGATAGATAAAATGCTCTAACCTAAGTGTGTGCCCCATATGTTTTACCCATTCATTAAGTGTGTGTGGTTGCTGACTTCCAATGTAATAAAATCATCTTGCATGCTTGAAAAAGCACCCCGGTAATAGCTTGTCTTGGAAACTCCTGTATTTGGAGGTCATTAAGAATCCCCAACAAACATTGTTTAGGGTCTTCCAGGTTCACAACCTGGAATACCTTATTAAGGGTATTAATGACCCCCATCCAGTAAATGTGCAGTTTGAGACATCTCCACAAAAGGCAAATTAGATCTCTACAACATCTGGGGCATCAGAAATCATCTGACTTGCATGAAATTTTTACTTTAAATGTACGCTTGATAAACTGTTGTTATAATATGGTATAACATAACATTTTGGAACTACCACCATTTTGTTCTCTGCTTTGAGAAATATATCATATTTGGGGGTTTTAACTGATGTAGGAGTGCTGCCCCCAGCCAAGTTTCCAGAGCTCCACTGTCCCATCTGTGGACCTGAGAATGGCATGGCGGGGGCTGCTGGAAACAGGGAAGGGGGACCAGCGAACGTGTGCTGACCTCCCTTACCTAGTAAGGACCTGGAAACAAGGTGTAATACATCACTTCTGGGACTGGCTATCACTTTCCTCAGCAGCTGTGGTCTACACTATTTTTGTTTCAATGGAGGACAGGTGAAATATCAGGGGTCTAAAAGACTCCTCATGTCTCATTAGAGAGACATTACAAATAGTATCACATAGGGGACTTTTGGACTTTTAGTAGTAAAACAAAAATGTTCAAAAGTGAATTTACATCTAGGCCCCTAACCCCCACCCCCCAAAAATTTTTTTTTGACTAACCCCACCCCCAAATACACACATATACGAACGTAGTAAATACGTGCATCAGGGGTACCTACATAAGAAAATGTTGATTGTGTTACACGTGTTACATATTGCCACGTATGCTGGAGTGAGAGCAATAATGCTAGGGTTATTAGTCAGTTAACTCTAAACCAGGGGTCTCCAAATTTTCTAAAGAAATGGCCGGTTTACTGTCCTTCAGACTTTAGGGGGCCAGCGGACGTAAACAATGCCTAATCTTTGGTATTGGGGGGAGGGGGGGATAGCTGGTGTCAGTGGGAGGAATAATTCCCCATTTTTGTTGTCAGTGGAAGGAATTATGCCCCATCGTCGGTGTCAGTGGAACGAATAGTGGCCCATTGTTGGTGTCAGTGGCTGGAATTATATCCTGTTGTTGGTGTCCGTGGCCGGAATAATGCCTCAAGGGCCAGATAAAGGCAAGAAAGGGCTGCTGTTTGGAGACCACTGCTCTAAACTGATGACCTGTAGGGGGTTTTAAAACATCTCTTATGGAAAATTTGGGGTACTGAAGTTTGATGCTTTTCACGGATGCATGCAGTTTTAAGGCTTGACATGTTGGATATCTATTTGCTTGGCACAACCTCGTCTTTTGTATTTTTCCAAAAATGTGAGTAATGTATTGCATTTGTGGGCACTAAAATTAGCTTTAGTGTATTTTTGACTAAAATATTGGGCTTATAAACCCCCTGCGCTAAATATTGTGTGACATAAAAGGGTGTCTGCTTTCAGAAAATATGTCTTCAAGCCTAAAATGAATTTTTTTAAATGTGCAGAAAAAAATTAAAATAAAGATGGCTCTGGCAGCGAAAGGGTTAAAGCAGAACTTCAGTATTTTTCGCTTTTTACTGCACTTCGTCGTTTTTTCTACCTCCTGCTAGTACTTCGACTTTATTTTGTCATTGCAACTTCTTTCACTTTTTCATATATAATGGTAAAATTGGTTGTAGTGCAGTGAGATATAAAGCAGTTATATTGCTTATTCCTTATTAGCCACCCTATCAGGCGGTCACTCCTCTGACCAGCGTATGGGGTGATAATCTCTCATTAGGTAATAAATTAGAATGGGAGGATTAGTCTGGACTATCAGCAGGTCAGATATAGCATGCTGAGAGTCCAGCTGTCCGGGAACCATTCATTTTCCTCTACACACCAATACTTCAGTGAGAGTCGGAGGGATCATTGACAGGACAGACCAGACCGAGACTTGGTGGGATATGATACTGAAAAACTGTGACATTTACAAGGTCTCTGATGTTACAGAACAGCACATATGGTCAGCAACGTATAGAAACCACCTAAGCTGAGTGAAGAATTCTCTCTCCTTGTGATACCAATCCAGAGGCCCGTATACACAGTAAAAACATGCATGTAAAGTGAATCCTTATATTTATGTCATACAGTACATCCGGAAAGTATTCACAGCGCTTAATTTTTCCCCCATTTTGTTATGTTACAGCTCTATTCCAAAATGGATTAAATTCATTATTTCCCTCAAAATTCTACACACAATACCCCATAATGACAATGTGAAAGAAGTTTGTTTGAAATCTTTGCAAATTTATTAAAAATAAAAAAGGAAAAAAATCCCATGTACATTAGTATTCACAGCCTTTGCTCAATACTTTGGTGAAGCACCTTTGGCACCAATTACAACCTCAAGTATTTTTGAGTATGATGCTACAAGCACCTATTTTTGTGCAGTTTCTTCCATTCTTCTTTGTAGGACCTCTCAAGCTCCATCAGGTTGGATGGGGAGCCTTGGAGCACAGCCATTTTCAGATCTCTACAGAGATGTTCGATCAGGTTCAAGTCTGGGCTCTGGCTGGGCCACTGTAGGACATTCACAGAGTTGTTCCGTAGCCACTCCTTTGTTATCTTGGCTGTGTGCTTAGGGTTGTTGTCCTGTTGGAAGAAGAACCTTTGTCCTAGTCTGAGGTCCAGAGCGCTCTTGATCAGATTTTCATCAATCAATCTCTGTACATTGGTGCATTCATCTTTCCCTTGTTCCTGACTAGTCTCCCAGTTCCTGTCACTGAAAAACATCCCCACAGCATGAAGCTGCCACCACCACGCTTCACTGTTGGGATGGTATTGGCCAGGTGATGAGCGGTGTCTGGTTTGCTCCAGACATGATGCTTGCCATTCAGGCCAAAGAGTTCAATCTTTGTTTCATCAAACCAGAGAATTTTGTTTCTCGTGGTCTGAAAGTCCTTCTG
Organism: Glandirana rugosa; assembly: GCA_018402905.1. NCBI lineage: Eukaryota > Metazoa > Chordata > Amphibia > Anura > Ranidae > Glandirana > Glandirana rugosa. Next base: position 143,184 of record BLSH010502869.1, read on the forward strand.
GTGCCTTTTGGCAAACTCAAGGTGGGCTGCCCTGTGCTTTTTACGGAGGAGTGGCTTCTATCTGGCCACTCTACCATACAGGCCTGATTGGTGGAGTGCTGCAGAGATTGTTGTTTTTCTGGAAGGTTCTCCTCTCTCCACAGAGAAACATTGGAGCTCTGTCAGAGTGACCATCTGGTTCTTGGCCACCTCCCTGACTAAGGCCCCTCCACCCCCATTTCTGAGTTTGGCCTACTCTAGGAACAGTCCCGGTGGTTCCAAACTTCTTCCATTTACGGATGATGGAGGCCACTGTGGTCATTGGGACCTTCAATGCTGCAGAATTTTTTCTGTACCCTTCCCCAGATCTGTGCCTCAATACAATCCTGTGAAGCTCTGGTGAACTCCATGCCCAAGAGGGTTAAGGCAGTGCTGGAAAATAA
>BLSH010502869.1:143615-165627 GCA_018402905.1 Glandirana rugosa
TCACTCACATGTCGAACATATTGTCACATTTAAACGACAGGGGAGTTTTATTGAGTTGTGTGTCGGTAATTACAGATTTGGCGACCGTTGTTTACACTCATGTGAGGATTCACTTTTACAGGTTTAACCCGGGTTTCACAGTTATAAAACGCACCGGTATTAATAAAAGGTCGTGACGGAATTGGGAGAACCCGTACCTCAAGTGGTCTCGAAGTGTCCTAACATAACTCCGTGTCTAGACCCCTTCCCATGTCTTTTTTAAGAAGTCGTAACTTCCAGGGTTACTGGTGTCTCCGGAGGTAGTAGGCATTTACCTTCTTCAAACCTTGGTGGCCCTGAGAAGGATCTCATCCGGTTTGAGTCTTTACCCCCCCTTGGAGCTCTGTCAGAGTGACCATCTGGTTCTTGGCCACCTCCCTGACTAAGGCCCCCCCCCCCCATTTCTGAGTTTGGCCTACTCTAGGAAGAGTCCCGGTGGTTCCAAACTTCTTCCATTTACGGATGATGGAGGCCTCTGTGGTCATTGGGACCTTCAATGCTGAAGAATTTTTTCTGTACCCTTCCCCAGATCTGTGCCTCAATACAATCCTGTGAAGCTCTGGTGAACTCCATGCCCAAGAGGGTTAAGGCAGTGCTGGAAAATAATTATGGCCACGCAAAATATTGACACTTTGGGCCCAATTTGGACATTTTCACTTAGGAGTGTACTCACATTTGTTGCCAGCGGTTTAGACATTAATGGCTGTGTGTTGAGTTATTTTGAGGGGACAGCAAATTTACACTGTTATACAAGCTGTACACTCACTACTTTACATTGTAGCAAAGTGTCATTTCTTCACTGTTGTCACATGAAAAGATATAATAAAATATTTACAAAAATGTGAGGGTTGTACTCACTTTTGTGAGATACTGTAGCATGGACTTCCACTTTAAGTTCAGGTCGACTTTAAGGCATCTCACTAGCTGTGCTTCTAAATGTTTAGGTGTTATAATGTTCTGTTATTAAGTGACAATGCCCTGTCTCGCAGTTTTGATCGTGCACTATCACCAAGTCACATGGCCTTCTGACAAAGACTTAAGCTGGATACACACTATACAATTTTCTGTAGATTTTTTCCTTCAAATTTACCAAAACCATATAATATGGGGTCAAACCTTAAGAGTTTCAACTTGTACTCAATCAGGCAGGCCATTGCACTACATGGTTTTGGTAAATCTAAAGGAAATCCGACAACAAAAGTGGCATAGTGTGTATGGGGTCTAAAGCCTCGTACATGCGGTTCGATTGTCATACGACCACGCTTCTGATTTTTGTCAAAAGCGCGTGTCCATGATTTTGTAAAGCTTACTGACTATACGAAAATTGTCGTTAGACAAAGGTGAACTTAGTGACGTAATAGGAAAGTCTAAAGAGATTGTTCATTTTGGTGTGTCGCCCTTCGGGCCGCTTCTGCTAATTTTGCTATCAAAAAGACATTAAAAAGATGATAATGTGCGCTGCATTTTGTAATTTCAATTGCATGAATCACGAATGTTAATTGTGAATTACGATCGCCAGTTTACGCGACCGAACACTTCAGGGTTGTTCTTTGATTCCGAACATGCGTGTTTGTACTTTCGACTTTTGTGTGTGGATTTCTTACACACCATCCGAAAATTGGACGTGGCGTTGTCAACAGACAAAAATTTACTATTCTGCACATCCAGCTTTTGTCTGACGAAAAAAGCAAATCGGCTTTTCAAAGGAGCGTACTAACGGTAAGAATTTCGGACGACAGGCTGTCGAACGACAATTCCCGTCTGAATTTTGCGTCGTGTGTACTGGCCTTTAGAGTTGCCATTTTAGCATACATGATGCTGGCATGGTCTACTGTATAGTTGTCACCATTAGAACTTCCATGAGGCCATCACTACAATATGAAGGCATAATCTATAATTATTAATAAGGTTGTCATCTTTTGTGTTTAAAGTGGAACTACACTGCATCTGAGCACCAAAAACACTTTTTTTATTCACTTTTAATATTCAGAGCAAACTCCCCATCCATCCATGTCTCTATGCTTTATTTTGGTGAGAAATCTCTTTGAAAAACACTCCTAGCATTTCTGGTTGTGGCCATCTTGCATAAGGGCAAATGATTCATGTAACATTTACTTCTTACCCTTAGCTCCAGTATGCATGCAGGAGGGTGTGCTTAGCTGAGAAATCCCCTCCTCCTCTCCTCCCCTCCTGAAGACTCCTGGGGTGTATGACACCATTTGCCTAAGGAGGAAACCAGGAATTAACTGAAGAAATGTAAAAAAAAAGTTTAAAACAAGTAAATACAATATACTTTCCTATATATTTATAGTACTAATGCTAGCAGCATGAGGATTAAAAATAATCAATGTTGATTGGGAGAGTAAAGTTTCACTTTAAATGACTGGCCTTACAATCCCTACTAATTGCATTTGGAACAAGTCCCATTATTACCTGTCAGACCGAACTAGCCGACTAGGTGGAACCCTAGTCTTCATCATCAGGAAACCCATGCAGAAAAATGCCATGCAGCCTTTATTGGAGTGCAAAAGAGGCAGCAAGAGATGAGCATCACTGAGATGTAGCAGAGAATTAAAAAAGGTTAAAAACAATATTTTATTTTAGGTCGATCATCTTTTACTTCACTTTCCTATGTGGCTTACTGGGATCGAGATTTGGGTACTGAGATCGATCCAGCGGATTGGAGCAAGGCCTGGTCTTTGATTGCTCAAATTTTATTTAATACTGTCACATTAGAGGCAGCGTATAAAGTGTTGTTGCAGTGGTATTGGGTTCCAGCCCGTATTACCTGACTAATCCAACTGTTTTTGGGGGTGTGGCCATAATGGGAATGTTCTGCATACCTGGTGGACCTGTCCTCGACTAGTGGGCTTTTGGCCCACGAGTGTTTGGTCTGCTGTATACCCTGTTCAATTTAAATATCCAAACAAAGGCAAAATTTGCTTTGCTGCATTGCTCCATTCCAGGGTTATTTGCTCGTCAACAAAAATTGGCATCTTATTTGTTCATAGAAGCCAAAAAGATGGTTGGTCAGGCCTGGAAGAAACCTACAGTCCCTTTCCAGGGAGTGAAGGACAGTTTGACGGCCACAATGCTTAATGAACAAATGTCTAGTATTCTTCACGACTTGCACGCTAACTTCATTAAAACAGGGTTCCACCGAAAAGTGTCACATTTGGCACCTTTCGGGGGGGGGGGGGGAGAGGACACCTGTCTTTGACAGGTATTGTGTACCCACATCCGGGAGCCCGGGCCGTGGCGAATTACGTCAGCAGCCTGGCTCCCTCCTCCTCCCCCCTGCTTCTGAGCCAGTGAGAAAGTGCATGCACAGTAGTGACCCTGCCGTGAAGCCGAAAGGCTCCACTGCTGGGTTCCCTTACCCGCAATGGACGCAGCTGCATCTGACCAGTCGATCCGAAGATCGGTGGAGGTGCCGACATCTCTGGACTCCAGGAGAGGTAAGTGTCCTAATGTTAAAGGTCAGCAGCTACTGTATGTGACTTTTAATTTTCTAAAGGGGAGGCAGACCTCCGCTTTTAAGATCTGGGAACCATGGTTGACGTATGCCTTCTCTGATCTAGCCCTGACCAGAGTAGGTCGACTCTAATTGGTGTCTCAGGTGACCCCAGGTCCCTACCCTTCTCTCTCCCTCACTTTACTTTTACCTTTATGTCTTGTCTTTCTTTCTACTCTTTCTTTCGATGGGTTCTTCAGCCCTCTTTAGCTGTCTATTGGAGTCCAGGACTACCTATTAAGGGGTCGTTGATATACACGTCCTGGCTACTTTGACAAATATGGGGTTTCCCCCAAACACACATATGTTTTGTTTAGGTTAGATGTGCCTGTTTGAGAAGGAAGCCTTCCCTCCTCTTCATCTATGCTGTGTATGTACAGTTATGTTCTGTATGTCGCCAGTCTAGCCCCTGCGTAGGTGGACTAGGTGCGATTGTATTACTGTATGCTTTTTGATATACCTGCAATAAAAATGACTGAGCAGGAATAACAATTTTAATTTTAAAAAATGAGGATTGATTGATACCCAGTGCACAGAGTAAACTAAATGTCGTTCAGCCAGGGTTTGCATCATAGACAAGGCATTACAATACCAGCCTCCCATTTGTGTGTGTTCCCCTCTCATGTCCTCAGTAAACTCTCAGTGACCCATCAGCCCCTCTGTACTGAAATCTGGGGCTCCTCACGTGAGCGGGCCTGCCTAGTTTCCGTGGCAACAGTGGTCCTCCAGGGAGCCAGTCCAGGGCTTTGTCCTGAGGAGGAGGAATGGAAATTCAGGTCTATTCTGCAGAGATAATCGCTCAGCATCAGCCATGAGCCAGGGAGATTAAATATTCTGATCTTGTCTCTTTTCATCCTCGTGCAGCATCCGCACCTCTGTGTGTCTGTATATAGATGGATATCACAAGACGCTATCTCTCTATAGACAGGCACAAGATGACAGGGATTTAATTATAGAGAAAACTGAAAGGTTCACTTATACAACAATGTAATGAGCTTGGGATTATTTCATTTACAGGAGCACAGAAAGAGATGGTTAATCACAAATAGCCACCAACCAAGATCCAACTGGCTGAAGTCAGGTTCCAAAAAGATATTATTCCTTCCTCACCTGAATGGCAGTTGATAAATCTCATAGTCTTATGTATTGTTTTTTAATAAACTAAAGACCAGATGATTGGATTTCAGGGAAGGTTTTTTTTTTCAACTTGCAGGCTGATCACTGTTGTGTCACTGTATTTGCTGAATATTGCTTATGGTATAGTGGTCGTTTTTGGTGTAGGGTTGCAACTCATCTGGATTTGAGCTGCTGTACAGTTCTTTCAAGAGATTCTGACCTTTTGCCCATTCAAGGCAGAATGGCCGTTCCACTGTCACGTACCTGGTAGAAGAGCCTGGCACGACGAGAAAGGCCTCTCTTACACCTCTGACTTGGGGCCCCTGATAGAGCAGACAGGAGGAGCAAGAGTATAGAGCGGCACGAGTGGCTATTGGTCTTGTCTCTGGATCAAGCAGGGGAAGATTGCCAGTAAACCACAGCTGAGCAGGAGTCCTGGATAAATGCCAATAAGCAGGAGACAGGAGCAGGCTGGCATTGGCAACAACAGACAGTCAGTGAGGAGGCGCCAGAAAAATATAAGCAGAGGTTCACAGCAGGCAGTCCAGCAGCGATGGGTACAGAGGCAGAGTCAGACAAACTGGGTCATGCACAAGCAGATGGATCAGGTGCAGATGCATAGGCAGGAGCAAAGTCGGGATACAGGTAACAGATCATTGGAGCAGCAGCAAGGGGCACAGACAGATGCGAGGTCAGAGGCCGGTGGAGTTCAGGAGTAGTCAAGACAAGCCGGGTTGGAAACAGTAGCCAGATGCAGAGTAACAGGTCGCAGGTATGCACAGAATGCTGTAGACAAGACAGCACTGAAGCATAGAACAGGCTCAGTTTAACCAGTTCCACACTGCCTACCGCATATTTACGGCGGCAGTGTGGACGCTGACCGTGAATCGCCGTAAAAAGACAGCGATCTGCGAATGGCCGCTAGGGGGCACGCACGCCCGCCGCACTCCTGTGGAGTGTGCCCGCGGCTCAGGCGGACCAGACTGCGATGAGCGGCCACAGGCAAAAAATGGGGAACCGCCGATGTAAACACGGCGGTTCCCCATTCTGACAGTGCGGGCATGGGAGATCCACTGATCCCCGTCACTGGGATCAGTTAGATCTCTCATGCCCATGGTAGCCCAACCCCCCCACAGTAAGAACACACCCAGGAAACACAGTTAACCCCTAGATCTCCCCCTGCAGGTTAACCCCTTCACTGCCAATTACATTTATACAGTATCAGTGGACATTTAAATTTCTGATCGCTGAATAAATGTCATTGGTCCCAAAAAAGTGTCAAAAATGTCCGACATGTCCGCCCCAATATCGCAGTACCGCTAAAAATCGCAGCCATTACTAGTAAAAAAATAAAAAAAACATAAAAACCGCAGAAATGAATTCTCACCATCCATAAACGCGGCCATTTTTGCGCAAACCAATCAATAAACGCCGATCGCTATTTTATTTTTCACAAATATGAGGAAGAATATAAATCAGCCAAAACCGGTGAAAAAAATGCCTTTTTATATTTTTTTTTTGGATTTGAATTTTAGCAAAAAGTAAGAAATTTGGGTTTTTTTGCAAAATGGTCACTCTTCTTTTGTTTATAGCGGTGATCAGAAATGGCGCAGAGGTGATCAAATACCACAAAAAGAAAGCTCTATTTGTGGGGAAAAAAGGACGCAAATTTTGTTTGGGTACAACGTCGCACGCCCGCGCAATTGTCAGTTAAAGCGACGCAGTGCCGAATCGCAAAAAGTGCTCTGGTCCTAAACTGGGAAATTCTTCCGGAGGTGAAGTGGTTAAATAGCCTGCTTGGAGCCAATGCGAGCAACACATGCGCGTACATGAGCAACAGATGTCTGCGCATATGCACAAATATGCACATGCGTGTGTGCATGAGCATGTGCACATTTCCTACGTGCATGTAAAGGAACATGAATTAGCCTGTGCCTATGCAGAGGATGCCGTCGAGAAGAGCCATCTTGTCTGCTATGCCCTTCCTTACACCCCCTTCCACACCCTTTTGCCATCTCTGTGCTTCGTTGGAGGACGTTCTCCATTGCTTTAATAGATCAAGGCTTCCAGATATGAGGGAGCATTGTGACCTTCCTTGTGATAGTGTAGAGGGGGACGTTTAATCAATAGGATGGACTCACAAGAAATGAGCAGGAACACCCAGGTACCATTATGCCCAAAAAGGATTAAAACAATTAAAAAATTACGGAGTTTTACATTGAGCTCCAACCCTACCATTCAGCAGTTCTATCCCAACACCTCAATGACCAGCACAGACTTTGGCATTAAGCCTACCCCTTGCCCTTTTTGTTGCCAAGTCACATCCTACCACCAAGCAACATTCCAGTGAGAAAGCCTATGATGGCCACTTAGGGTCCTGTATTGGATTGTTGAATGACGGGGTAAAGCTTATATGCAAAAGGAGGGACTAAAATAAAATTGCAGCTAGAACTTTTTTGTAGTTTTGGATAGAAAAAAGAATGGTTAAAATCTCTGTTAAGTTATTTGATGTCTTCGTCCCCATTATGTTGATTGTACAACATAGATTTCCTGTCCTGGACACAAGAAGAAGGTAGAGACATGTTTTACAAAGTGAGGGAAAATCTCAATATAATTAAGCATTAATTACCCCCCTCCCTCCCCAAATTGTACAAAGAGACCGGGATACATTTTCCCAGGCTACATAGAATGAGGGGTAAATAGGTACTGCCATTTAGGAAGGGAGTTCTTGTGTGACAGTTCAGCCATTGTGGTTGAGGTGTCACATTTAATTGTCTCAGTGGTATGGAGAGAGGGAGGACATCCTCGGGAGTAGGATAAAGACAGAGTACATCCTCCTGGGTTGGAGGAAGAGAGATGACATTTTCCTTAGTGGAATGAATACAGGAGACATCCCAGTTGGAATGATAGAAAAAGACAACTTCCTAGGAGGAAAGAGTAGAGGGTATTTTCCTCTGGGTAGAATGAAGATCTTGGATATTCTCCTGGGTGGGATGATGGAGTAGTATATCCTTCTGGGTTAGACGAGGATAAAGGGAGACGTTCTCTTGGATGGGATCAAGATGAAGGGCAGCTACCTGTTGGAATGAAAACAGAGGATATCCTGCGGGATAGGATGAAGACAAGAGGACACCCTCCTAGATGAGATGAAGGTGGTGGACATCCTCCTGGGTGTGAAGACACAAAACATCTTAATGGGTGGGAGGAAGATGGAAGACACCCTACTGGGTGGGATGAAGACAGGGGATATCCACACACTCACACACTGACACACACACACATTGACACTTGTAACATCTGTGGCTCTTTTATAAGCCCTATTCAGACATATGGACCCTTGCAATCCCATTATGATGTCACCCTAATGCCATATTTCTGACCAGTAGGAAGACTCTAAAATTGCATATAAACCATTAATGACTACACTGCTGTGATGTTACCTAGTGCTTCCCTGAGTCTCTGATTACATGACAAAAAATGTACAAGTCACTTAAAAAAACTTTTATTATCTACAATAAATACTGTAAAAGTGAGCTGGTGGATGTTAGAGACCTTGCGCTCCTCCGCCTTCCATTTGAGGGTGCTCCACAGATGCTCAATAGGGTTTAGGTCTGGAGACATGCCTGGCCAGTCCATCACCTTTACCCTCAGCTTCTTTAGCAAGGCGGTGGTCGTCTTGGAGGTGTGTTTGGGGTCGTTATCATGTTGGAATATTGCCATGTGGCACAGTCTGCAAAACATTAGGAGCATCTTCTTAAAGCGGTTGTACACCCAGAAAAAAAAAAACCTGTAAGACAAAGGCATAATTGTATGCACCGCATACTAGCTCATTATGAAATACTTACCTCAGAACAAAGATCCAACAGGGGCGCCTGGTCCCCGCAGAGGTAGCTGACATGTTCCTTCGGGGGTTTCATTCCAGGCGCTGTGAGTGGCCGGTGCCGCAAGACATCACTCCCACGCATGCGTGCGGGAGCCCTTCTTTCCGGGAAGGGGCCTTCGCTGAGGTCAGCGGCTGCATGCAAGGTGAATAACTCCTAAATCCTGCAGGTTTAGGAGATATTCATTTTACCTACAGATAAGCCTTATTATAGGCTTACCTGTAGGTAAAAATGAGAAAAATGGGGATACAACCGCTTTAAACTGACAGGACTAATCTGTGTACAACATGAGCACTGTAACCAGTCTGTGGAGCCAGAATTATTGTTGGTTGGTAGAGGATTAAATACTTATTTTACTCATTGAACTGCAACTCATTTTATAACATTTGTATCATGTGTTCTGGATTTTTGGTTGATATTTTGTCTCAATCATTTAAAATACACCTATGATAAAAAAATTATAGACCCTTCATTTCTTTGTAAGTGGGCAAGCTTACAAAATCTGCAGGGGATCAAATAATTATTTTCTCTACTGTCTATACTGTATATTTCCTGTTTGTGCATTTGCCATCCTTCCAGCTTGCTCTTTTAACATGCATAGGTGCCCAAAATATTATATGTTTCACTGCAGGAAAATGGACAAGTGTGAGATCTATTGTTTGACAATTGTGGCCTCCTGTCATAGGTGACTCCATCATGGGCCCCCCTGTAGTGACTGTTATCAGATAAATGGAAAACCTGCTTGGGGTAAATTAAATTAAAAGGGTTTTTGCTGTATGGGGCACCCGCTGGGTCAGTTACGCCATCCTTCATATCTCAAGGAGAACACATACGGTTTATGACAGGGATTGCCCGGAGGAAGGGCTCGTCACAAAGGAATCATTTCTCGGGTCAGCGAAGGAATCAGTCAATGAGGAAAAATAGTGTGCAGGCAAACAGAGTGCCTGTTATCCAAATATGAGAAAACGCTTCTTTATCTTCACACAATGGTACCAGAATGTTACATCACTGACTCTGCCAACAATGGCCTGGCACTGTCACTGCTAGGGGTGAGAGACTGGGCCCTCTGTAATATATATACTGCCACAATTTATATATTTTATATATATATATATACATATATACAGTATCTCACAAAAGTGAGTACACCCCTCACATTTTTGTAAATATTTTATTCTATCTTTTCATGTGACAACACTGAAGAAATGACACTTGGCTACAATGTAAAGTAGTGAGTGTACAGCTTGTATAACAGTGTAAATTTGTTGTCCCCTCAAAATAACTCAACACACAGCCATTAATATCGAAACCATTGGCAACAAAAGTGAGTACACCCCTAAGTGAAAATGTCCAAATTGGGCCCAAAGTGTCAATATTTTGTGTGGCCACCATTATTTTCCAGCACTGCCTTAACCCTCTTGGGCATGAAGTTCACCACAGCTTCTTAGATTGCCACTGGAGTCCTCTTTCCCTCCTCCATGATGACATCACGGAGCTGATGGATATTAGAAACCTTGCGCACCTCCACCTTCCGTTTGAGGATGCCCCACAGATGCTCAGTAGCATTCACCAGCGTCTCCCTGGGCCCTTATCGCATGCCTTAACTGGAGGTATTGAAAGCGCATTGTGGCTGGGAGAGAGAATTTGGATTGTAAGTCTGGGAGCGGTAAATGTTTCCCTTGTTTGAATATGTGACATAGAAGTGTCACTCTGAAGAGGTGCCACCTGGGTCCCTGGTCCAATTTGGCAAGCTCAGTGTACATCCTATTATGCCATATCAGACTGTAAGAGATGAATCCCTGTACCCGTTGTAGCTGTCTACATTTGTTCCACACTTTTTGGATAAGTGCGTAAGTGGGCATCTTTTTGTTAGGTTTTTGAAACTGTTGGGCTTCCAGTCCCTCCTGAACAGTGCCTGTCCCGGTGCCCCTCAATAGGAGGCGGGCTGCCAAGCCAGGTGGGCTCTGGCCCATGGATCCCACCAGATGTTGCAACTGGGCTGCGATATAATATAGCCAAGGATTGGGGAGTGCCAAGCCTCCCCCATCCTTGGGATACTGTAACTGCTCCAGTTTAATTCTCGGGGTGCCTTTGTTCCTCAGCAGCTGGCTAAAAAGTATGTTAACCACTCAAAACATTTTCAGCAGAATCATGACCGGGTAATTATCTAACAAATACAATAACTGGGGCATCAGTATCATTTTGATCAGGTTTGTTTTGCCTGCTAATGACAGTTCCAGTTTATTCCACGTATTAATTTTGTCACTAAATCGTGACAGTAAGGGGTTGTATTTGCCATAGTCTGTGATTTTGGGAGTAATCTGAATGCCTAGATATCTAAAGGAGGATACATTCGGGACCAGGCAGGAAGTGCGCAGCGGGTCCCCCGGCCTTCCGTCCAGCATCATCAGGGCTGATTTAGCCCAGTTGATTGTGAGTCCTGAGTACCTACCAAACTCCGCAATGATGGTCATTACTTCGGTTAGGGAAGAGGACGTGTCCCCTAGAAGAAGCAGCATGTTGTCTGCATAGAGCATGATCTTTTCATACAGATCTCCATACCTAAAGCCCTCTACGCGCAGACTATCACGTATCACGTACTACCATTGCGATCGCAAAAAGCAGGGGACAACCTTGCCTGGTCCCCCTGCCCAACGCAAAAGCCCGTGACATCCTGTCTGACACTCTGATCGCTGCCCTCGGGGAGCTGTACAGTAGCCTTACCCACGCTATAAAGCGCGGGCCGAACCCAAGTTTGGAGAGCACTGCCCACAGGTACTGCCAATTGACGCTATCAAACACCCTATTGGCATAGAGGGATAGCAGCACTCAGTGTCCTGTATTATCCGGTAGTGTCTGCATGTTTAAAAAGAGCCTTCTGAGATTTGTGGCCGTTGATTTTAGGGGCATAAAGCCCGCTTGGTCAGAATGACTTATGGAGGCTATGATCTTATTGACCCTAATGGTGTCTCAAACGATCCAGCGATTCCATGCCTCCCTAAACATTGAGCTGCCACATACTGTATACTGTAATAGGAATGCCCTATGAGTGGGTTAAACAGGATTTTGGAGAACATACACCTGTTCTTTAAATTGGAACTGTGAACGAATCAGAGGCTTCTTTTTTCTCCACTCTCCAAGTCACAGTATATCTAATTAGTGATATTCAGCTGGACTTGTTCTGTAATGTTGAATACGTTTCACATCTTCTCCAAGCAATCTTCAGTTCTGATGAACTTGTCTTCAATACAGTATTACAGAGCCAGTCCTACTGAATGTGACTACTACATTGTACTAGCGAAATCAGACTGCTTTCCTTTCAGCACCAGGGCCATGGACAGTTCTGGGTACTACTGTATAGATTCTAATGCTTATCTACTGTGTGTGAAGGCACTTGTTTATCCAGGTCATGGTATAGCTAGTAGTGGCTTCTAATGCTTGTCTACAGCAGTGTTTCTCAACCTTTTTTCAGTCAAGGCACCCTTTAAAATTATAGACAATCTCAAGGCACCCTTTAAAATTATAGCCAATCTCAAGGCACCCTTTAAAATTATAGACAGTCTCAAGGCACCCCATTCTAAAATGTAAAAAACTATTCTAATAGCTTTACACAATGCAGCAACATCCACACGTAGGACACCCAACGTTAGATGTGATTTATTCTTTCTCGCAAAGCAAATACGCTTTTGCACACCGGTACTGGCTAGTATTCCAATGTTTCTCTTCTCCCTCAATTTCTCTCCATCAGTCATCTAATGTGACCCCAGTGCTGAGGGAGAGAGGCACAGGAGGGTCAAACAAGGATGCTGTGGAGGCAACAGACATCCTCCTTATTTACTGATGATGTCATTGGTTGTTAGGATGCCAGTGTCTAGAAAGTCATTATGTTGCATAATGAAAACCTGTGGCTTTGTGCAACTAAAATGCAGGCTTGATTCACCTGCTGGATTGTATACAATGTTTTATAAATTTTTAGGCAGTTTGCCAAGGTACCCCTGAAGAAACCTCATAGCACTCCAAGCTGCCTGGGCACCCTGGTTGAAAAAGACTGGTCTACTGTGTTTGAAGGTTCTCATCTATCCAGGTCATGGTATAGCTAGTAGTGGCTTCTGATAATTGTCTATTGTATGTGAAGATTCTCATTTATTCAGGTCATGGTATAGCTAGTAATGCTTGTCAGCGCATCGTCCACCCATTTTGTCAGATTGCCGTCATCCTGGGGCACAGGACGATGTCGATCTGTGACAAATGCATAGGGTGGAAGACGAGCTGACGTCATTGCATCCCACAAGTCCCGGAAGTGCGGGAGTTTTCTGTAAATGCCGGTCGGCGACTTCTATGTGTGTTTTATCTACAATAATGTGAGTGTAACTCTGCATTCCTCTTAAAGGGGTTGTAAAGCCTTGTGGTTTTTCACCTTAATGCATTTTATGCATTAAGGTGAAAACTTTTCTTTTGCAGCAGCCCATCAGACCCCCGTTTACTTACCTGAGCCTGATCGTTCCCACGCTGGGGACGAGCCTAGCAGCTCAAGCCGCAGGCTTCGGTCGTCATTGGATAGATTGATAGCAGGGGAGCCATTGGCGGGGCCGAGTCCTGCTGTCTGTCAAGGGACGCAGAAGCAGGACTCGGGAGCACGCCTGCACGAGTGACCCCAGGGGAAGCACTTCCCTGACGGGGCACTCGAAAAGAGAAGGAGCCCAGGAGTTCCACTGGGGGACCCCAGAAGAGGAGGTTCGGGGCCACTCTGTGGTAAGCATGACATTTTTGTTATTTAAAAAAAAAAAAATCGAAACTTTAGTATCACTTTAATAAATTGCATTGGAGCATTCTTTGTTTTGGAACCTGACATCATGGACAACGTGGGTGGATTCCTATCATGTCCCTCTGAGTGTCTGCAGGAACACAGTTTAAAGGCCCTGTCCAATAGCATCACTGGTCTTTTGAAATAAAGAGGTCCAGTACTGCTGGTAATCAGGCATTTGTATCACTTAAGGTGGCGATGTCTTTGGTGGTCAGCTACACATGGGACTACACTTTGACTGTGTGTTACTTTGATTGGGATCCATGTGTGAATTGATGTCTGCGAGCTCAACTGACAACTTTTTTGTATCACCTATTGGGAATTCTCCTTCTATGTTGGACTCTATTTTACATACATATTTAAAATTCGAATGTACTTTTACTGCTAGCACAACTCTGTTTATATACAGTTGTGCTCATAAGTTTACATACCCTGGCAGAATTTATGATTTCTAGGCTATTTTTGAGAGAATATGAATGCTAACCCAAAAACATTTTTTTCACGCATGGTTAGTGTTTGGCTGAAGCCATTTATTATCAATAAGCTGTGTTTACTCTTTTTAAATCATAATGATAACAGAAACTACCCAAATGACCCTGATCAAAAGTTTACATACCCTGGTGATTTTGGCCTGATAACATGCACATTCTGGATTCTGAGTCATGGGGAAAGCAAAATAATTGTCAAAGGATCTGCGGAAAAAGGTAGTTGAACTGTATAAAACAGGAAAGGGATATACAAAGATATCCAAGGACTTGAGAATGCCAACCAGCAGTGTTCAAACTAACCATGAGTGAAAGAAACGTTTTTGTGTTATCATTCATATTCTCTGAAAAATGGCCAAGAAATCATAAATTCTGCCAGGGTATGTAAACTTATGAGTACAACTGTGTATATATATATATATATATATATATGTTTGTTCCTGTGTTGGTATCACACAGTAGAGTTGCTGCTTATTATATCATTGGTTGCCCTCATTTTGATTACTCCTAAAGCGTGTTTTTCTCTCCAAGAAAGAGTAGAGTAATGCTTGTGTACTGTGTGTGTGAAGGTTCTCATTTATCCAGGTCATGGTATAGCTAGTAGTAGTTAGTCACAAGGGCTTGTTCGGAAATGTTGAAGATGTTTCGTAGCTTCTCCAAGCCACTTCTTCAGCTCTAATGAATGTCAGGAACATACTGTAACCCAACATTTAAAGCCACTCTGGTAACCCAGTCACCTCAATTCAACTACCATGGAATGTGACAAGGAATTTGTTGATTGTCCAAGAATATGATTTACCAACATTCATTTGAACTCAGGAATCCACTCCTGAGTAAGTAGTGAAAGTCTTAAGCATTCACGAGTTTGGTTAAATGTGAAAAGCTACTACTAGAGATATTTGTCTACTTTTTACCCAAGCATTCACTTTTGACCTGCAGTTACATTGCATTTTGGCAATTGTAGTTCTCAGCAGTTTGTCTTATCCAGCTCTGTAATAACGTCTTTCATCCCAAAATAAGTTAAATAAGCCATATTCTTAGCTGTCATACCCATAGCTGTCAGAACGTTGGCTGAAAGAGCTGATTGGCAGATGTTTTTCTGGCATGCCTCTTCAATGGAAGCCAGAATCTGTCCGGCTTCTCTTGGACAGGCTGTTGTACACATGGGCCAAATGTTGGGCGGTTTCTGTTGAGCTGAAGGGACATGCCAGAAAAACATCTGCCGATCTCCATTCGATCAACGCTTTTAGCCAATGACTGTGAGTGCTGACCGCTGTGCTCTGGAGGGGGGTTCAATACACAATAGCTCAGTGGAGAGATCGCTGTACCAACATCGGATAGTTAGTACAGCGAGCTCCTCCCGAGCACACTGATAGTGTGACAGCGCACCAGGCTTTATGAAGGCTGCAGTGCTGGAAATGATAGGTAGGAGAGACAGGGATGTTGGAGAGGTGAGTACTAATCATGTTCCATTGCTGAAAACTTTGGTCTGCATAATTTTAACTGGCAGGGTCTCCTTAAAGCCCAACTACAGTCAAAGTTATAATTTTGTTTTCGTTATGTATAGAGTGATGAAAGATTGGAACACCTGTTCAGATCTATTGCATTGTGCAGGGAGATTTCACGTTAAAGGATAACTTCAACTTTTTACAATAAATTAATTGGTGAACTAACCCTATATATCCTGACCACCCCTTTGCTCCAATAGTGATAGAAGTAATACCGCGCAAAACCATATAGTGTGAGCAGCCAGCAATACAATAAACAAGATTGTGAAAAGGTATTAGGTGAAAAGTGCAGCGCTAGAAAATAGTGAATAAATATTGTATCACATATCTATGACTCTAGCTGTGTATGATGTTATACAAGTTAACATACAGAAAAATCGTAAGTGCATAAATCGGATATTATGTGCTAACAATTAATATTCATTTCAAGTGCAAATGTGCATAAACGTATTGTATCATATGTCTATGACACTACATATGAATAGTATTATGCAGCTTAATATACCCAGGTGAATAAAGCAAATGTTGCGCAAACCATTAATACTCATTAAAGTGTAGAAGTACATAAACAGTAAAGTACATGTGCAAAAAAGTCCATATGTAAAAATGATGAAAAGTAAGTTCATAAGGTACTAATAATTCAACAGTGTAATCCAAATAGTGCTTTCGCAATCACAACTTCCACATGCAGCACTCAGAGTGCAGAGATCCACCACCGTGTAGTATGGAGGCTTACCGGAATGAATGGACTTGGACAGGCATATACCTGCCGAGTCAAACCAGGCTTGAGATGTAAAACACCAAAGACTCTAAAGGATCCTCGTGATACACGCCTGCTGAAGAGCGATCAATAGGCCTGTAGGGAAAATCAACATCGTCTGACAAAGTATATCCTCAATACCTCTCCTCAACAGTGAATGGATCCAAAGAGGAAAAAAGAAGGGCTCCACATAGTGTAAATCCACTTAACCATAAAAATATGTATTTAAAATAAAAAGGAACAATCACATGTTCATATAAAGACAAGCGCCTGTATAAAACCAAAGGTCCATTTGGCACATTAGCAGCGCGACCTACGCATTTCGTCTTCCAAAGACATTATCTGGGGCAGTTTGCTGTGACTGTGCTGACTAGTCAGAAGCGCATCTGAGGCTTGTTCTGTCCTGGGATAAAGAAGCAGCATTATGATGGATGCTCACTCCGGGGCTGTGTATTGCAGTGTACAGAGTGCTACAATGGCAGCATGGGACATCCCGGCTGCTATGTGCAGCGGGGTCCGGAGTGGTGGCCAGGATATTTGGCGTTCAACACATTTTTTTTGAAAAGGCAAACTTACCCTTTATTTTTCTGTCTTTCCTGGGACAAGATATTTAAGGAACAGAGATGACCAGGATGGGAAGACAGCAAAAAAATATATCTTTCCTATGGCTTCATAGACAGAATAAATACTAGCAGTAATTCCAACTCCCCCCCACTCTATCCAAAAATAGAGCTGGTGATACTTTCTGAGCTCTTCTAACTTGTAGGTCTCTTACAAATGTTATATGAAAGATTATATATTACAAAACCAATAACCATTTTCTGTGTGTTAATCTTGTAATTATGGATCGCTAACCAGTCCTGACCTCTGACCCCTGCAGGCAGCGCTGATGGGAGGCACCACTATGGTCATCGGTCACGTTCTGCCGGATAAAGACATCTCCTTGCTTGACGCGTATGAGAAGTGCAGGAGCCTTGCCGACCCCAAAGTGTGCTGTGACTACGCTCTGCACATGGGTGTCACCTGGTGGGGACCCAAGGTAAAGACATACAGACACACAGTTAAAAAGCCATTCAATGGAGTTTGAGTACAAGTATATCACAAATAAGTTGGAAAAATGAGCTGTGCTATGTATTACCAAGGCTTGCAAATTGTAGAGCACACTAATTGAACAATATTGGAGAATGCTGGCATATAGAGTAAACTTAAAGAAAGAAATTGTATTTATAAAAGAATTTACATAGCTATTTGTGTGGTCAAACTGGTATGCATATTTGCTCTGTGTAAGTGGGGCAGAATCAAATGTTCTTAGGTTATTTCCTTTACAGGTTCAATCATCCCCATTTATGAAAAATGAGTGGTTTGGGAAAATACTGCTTTAGGGCCACTAGGTGGTGCTGATGATCATAGGAAATAAATACTTCATTCCTATGATCTTCAGCGCCAGCTACTGTCCAAAATACGGTATTTTCCTGAACCGGTTGTTTTTCATTTACATGTGACCTGTACAGAAAATAGCCTGAGAACATTCAATTTTCCCCTATTCACACAGAATAAATGTACATGCCAGTTGCACCATATGAGTAGCTATGCAATTTCTTTTCTAAACAGACCGCTTGGTGTAGTTGCAAATTCTTAAAGCGGAAACTGCAAACTTAGGCATTGGATGATTATTACAGGGATGTTCACAGACCCTCGTCTTCTCCCTTAGATTTGTACAATACTGTTGAATCTCCAGCTAGGTCACATCAGAACTCATGGAATGATCCCTGGCAGGACTTAAAGCTGAACTCCATACACTAAAACATATATTTAAATATATTCTGAATAGTCAAAAATGATATAAATCTGCTTTGTGTCCGCCAAATGAATGTAAAAGTAGCAGTTACATCATTGCTGTGATGTACATAGCCTGTGCAGGGAGCAGGGCTGTGGGTGGGGCCGGGAGGCTCCACCCACTGCAGGCTGCCTTAAGAAAGGTACAAGAGGGGGCGGAGACAAGACCAGTCATCCTGCACAAGGAGAAAGAGCAGCAGTGACCGATCTTTATTACAGGAAGTCCCTGCACTGGTAAAGTCTCACACTGGATTAATGTAAAGATCTGGAAGAAATACACAAAGCACACCAAGATTCAAGGAGGAATTCACATTCCACTTGTAATCAGACAATGTTTGTTTAGCTCAGAATTCAACTTTAAAGTGTGCATCTTCAGCGTTATACAATAGAGGTTAATTTTTCTGGAAACAGAACTTGCGATTGAACAGACAGAAACTTCCATGTTAAAGTAATCAACCAGTGGATGGGCATGGCAGCCACCATGTTTATCTCTGGAAAGTCCTTTATAATGCCAGGCAATACTGGTCTACCATGATGATCTAATTTTCCGCAGTTTGATATGATTGTTTTGTAGACTTTGGTTTACTATCCATCACTGATGGCCTTGTCATGTTTATGTCACCTTTTCCCTCTGGGTGTCTCTTTCCTGCAGGTAAAGGCAGAGATGGAGACCTTAGTACGAGAGAAGGGTGTCAACTCCTTCCAGATGTTCATGACTTACAAGGATTTATACATGCTGCGGGACAACGAGCTCTACCAGGTGTTTCGACACTGTAAGGACTTGGGGGCCGTAACTCGAGTCCATGCGGAAAATGGGGACCTGGTATCTGAGGTGAGGACCTGTCATTGGGCAATTTGAAGTTATTAGAAATCACCCAGATCATGTCAGAGAACCAAATTATAGAGTATTAGAAATTAGATTATTTGTTGTCTGACTGGATAAAGGACCTTCCAGTCATGATTTATAATGGAGGGCATGTATACATGGAGCACATCCTTCCCATCGGGACATTTCCATCCAGACATTGCTGTACTTCTCTAGTCCTTCACAGTGGCCCTTTCTAATCTGTAAAGCACATGTGCAAACCTGGGAACTCCTCATAATGGGCACAGCAGGTGTGGATATCTGGGAACTCAGCACAGGGATGGTGGGAACTCCTTATAATGGGTACAGAAGATGAGCAGACTCAAGAACTTAGCACAGGGATGATGGGAAGTTGGGAGCTCCCCAAAATGGGTACAGAAGATGTGCAGACTCAGGAGCTCAGCACAGGGATGATGGGGACAGCAGGTGAGCAAACCTGGGAACTCAGCACAGGGATGGTGGGAACTCCCCATAATGGGTACAGAAGGTGTGCAGACTCAGGAGCTCAGCACAGGGAAGGTGGGAATTAATCATAATGGGGACAGCAGGTGTGCAGATCTGGGAACTTATCACAGGGATTGGGAACTCCCCAAAATGGGTACAGAAGATGTGCACACTCAGGAACTCAGCACATGGATGGTGGGAACCCTCATATTGGGCACAGCAGATGTGCAGACCTGGGAACAGCACAGGTAGGATGGGAGCCCCTCTAATTGGGCACAGTAGGTGTGCATACCTGGAAACAGCACAAGAATTGTGAGAGCCCCTCATAATGAGCACAGCAGGTGTGCAGACCCAAGAACTTGGTACAGGGAAGGTAGGAACCCCTTAAAAAAGGCACAGCCGGGAACTCCAAGCAGAAGAGTCCACGAGAGATAGAATAGGCTGTCAGGGGGTTTAACTCTCCAGCATCCACCAAACATGAAACATCAGTTTTGGGATGCTTATAACCAAGAATAAATTTGTTTTTTCTACCTCTTGGACCCCTCCATTTTTTAAGAACATTTTTGGGTCACTAATTATATGGTTATCCCAAGCGCTCAAGTAATTTTTCTGAATTTCTTACGCTCCCCCAGGAGTTTTTACGGAGCTGCTGGGACAACCAGTCGGTTATTGTATGTCGTGCTAGGTCACACATGCAGTGAAGCGCCGGATTACAAACGCCATCAGTTTTGGGAGGACTACCCCTTTGGTATAATTACTAGTAACACAATATGATGGAGTGCAGGACTGATAAATGTATATTTAAGATTTAATGTTATCTGACAAAGAAGAAAGTTTTAATATTTACTGTATATATTAGGCTTTTGCTTTTATGAACAAGTTCCTCTCTTCTCTTACAGGGTGCCAAGGAGACTCTGGATCTGGGGATCAGTGGCCCCGAGGGCATCGAGATTAGCCGACCTGAGGAGGTAAATAAATATGCCTTCTCTTTAGGGTCTCTTCCACTTTGATGCCAGGAGGAAATCTGAAGTCTGTGTATATAACAGAGCTTAGTGGTAACATCTGACCAATAGATCACCATTGTGAATTCTTGGACTTACCATACTTAACCATTTGTTGATGTCAGGCATGCTATACAAGTCCAAAACAACTTTACTGAAGTACTCAGGGCTTGTGTAGCACGCCCTGTCCTTTGCCCTGCTAATATTAAACACCTGATTCACAGAGGTGTCATTTTACTCATATTTAAAGTGGAGCTCAACCCCAGTAGTACATAGTTGTGTGGCATCCTTGTGATTTCCACCCCCTGACACACTATATATATGTCTGGAGAGTGGCAACAATATCTATTGCCTACAGCATTGTACTTGCTTTGTCACATCCCTAAGCCTTGGCTGCTCATTGGATTATGAGCAGCCATCATTCTGCAGGTAAGCTGCTCCTGGGCCTTAAAGAGAACCAGTCACCAATGATCATTTGTAATATGGTTACTTGGTTTTTGATTGTTTACTTATATTCTCCCCCTGTCCCTGTCAAAACTGAAGAGTCAGGCTAAGTATTGGGCTGTAAGGCTGTCCTCTTGTCTTATTTAAATGCTGATAACAAACACTTATGACAGTCAATATGAAAAGGGAAAGGCTGGCGCCACAAAAATCAGCTAAAACATTATGCTTTATTGATACTGGTGAGAAAGAGCCATAAAAAGCCAACAGGTTTCGGCCATCAGGCCATAATCAGCCATGATGAAGGCCTGACGGCCGAAACGTGTTGGGTTTTTATAGTTGTTTTTCACCTATATCAATAAAGCAGAATGTTTTTGCTGAGTTTTGCGGTGCCAGCCTTTCCCTTTTCATATTGACTGAATATGGAGTTTTACAGAGACTTCCTAGGCTGGGTGCCGTGCTCCTGAGGAGGATGAGGAATTACATAGCAGGTAGTAGCATGGATGCAACTGTTCAACAAAAGCGCAGTCAGGATAAGAAAATGAAAAAAAAAACTATTGGTTTGTTAATTGACAGTTTTACCTTATTTATTTATTCATACAGTGTGATTTAAAAGAGAAGTATGGGGTTTGTATTTTTTTCAGAATTATACTTGGATGCAGCATCAGTCAAATACTGCATCTGTCCCCCGGCGGTACTAACAGTGAGAACCGAACGATCAAACACCGCCAATCACTTGATTCTCAGAGCTCCATGAGCAGAGAACTGGTGACTGTCAGTCACCTCTTTGCTCTGCCCCCTCCTCACTCACTGGAGCTCTGGGCTGTGGAGGGGAGCTCACTGAGAGCCTGAGCCGGGTGCCAGTCCAGGCATGTGGGCGAATCCCAAAAATCTTTGTTGCGATCTTGCCCGAGTCTTGGCCAGCTCTGTGACATCAGCCGACAGCGGGCTTCAGCTCGCTGTCTGCTGAAAACGGGTCGCAGGAGTGCAGAATGAGCTTTGGCTGTACTTCTCTTTTAAAAAGGATGGTGTAAAAGTGAAGCTGATATATTCATAACACAGAATGAACCTAACACAACTGTATTAACATGAAAAGACACTTTATCTGTCCAAGTATTACCTCCGCACTACAAATTATCATTATACACAATTTATATAGCGCCAACAGTTTAGGCAAGGCTTTACAATGTAGAGGGGGGAGAAAGCACAATTACCATACAGTTCAATACAGGAGGAAAGGAGGGCCCTGCTTATAGAACTTACATTCTAGAGGTAGGGGGGTGGTGGTACAAAAGGTGGTAGCTGCGGGGGATGGGTT
>BLSH010502869.1:165896-181052 GCA_018402905.1 Glandirana rugosa
CTAGGCACTGACGACGGGGAGAGACGGTTAGGAAAGTGACCGAAGGGGATGGGGTGGCACATTTTAAATTTTATGATTGGTGTTGTATATTCCGGTAGGTGTTGTAGCGGGGGTCGATGTAGTCGTTGGAGTAGACGTCTATAGCAGGTTTATCAGGTGAGGCGAGGAGGGTCCTGGAGGACGAGAGATAGAGGGAATAATGAAGGAGGGTACGAGCGGAAGTCCTGAAGAGGTCTCGGAGAGGGTAGGAGACCTTGAGGGACAGGGCCATACAGGTTAGTCGGGGATGGGACAGGTGGAAATTAAATTTTACACGGTGGGGTAGGGGAAGCCAGTGAAAGGATTGGCAGAGAGGGGCAGCAGTCACGGATCGGTTAGTGAGGTGTATTAGTCTAGCAGCAGCATTCATAATAGACTGAAGGGATACCCTGCGTAAGGGTAGGCCATTAAGGAGAGAGTTGCAGTAGTCAAGGCGGGAAATAACCAAGGAGTGAATAAGTTGTTTTGTGGTGTCGTTAGTCAGGAAGGGGCGAATTCTGGAGATATTTCGTAGGTTAAGGCAGCAAGGTTTAGCCAGTGATTGGATATGGGGGATGAAGGAGAGGTCAGAGTCAAGGATTACCCCAGTACCCTGGCATGTGTGGAGGGACCAATGGTTGTGCTATTGATCTTAATAGTAAAGTCATGGGGGGAGGGGGGGGGGACCGGCAAGGAGGAAATATAACAAGCTCAGTTTTAGAAAGACTGAGTTTGAGAAAGTGGTGTGACACCCATACTTACTTTGTTCAGTAAGTTTGTGATCCGTGAGGAGATTGAGGGGGTGAGTTGAGGAGTGGAGAGATAGATCTGGGTGTCGTTGGTTTAGAGGTGGTATTGGAAGCCATGGGAGGTTATCAACTGGCCCAGGGAAGAGGTATAGAGAAAGAATAGGAGGGGCCCAAGGACGGAGCCTTGGGGCACCCCGACAGGAAGAGGAGCGGAGGAGATGGAGTTGTAAGTGACACTGAAAGTGCGCTGAGATAGGTAGGAGGAGAACCAGGATAAAGCAGAATCACGGAGGCCAAGGGAGTGGAGTTTTCTGAGGAGGAGGGGGTGGTCCACTGTGTCAAAAGCAGCAGAGAGGTCCAAGAGTATGAGTATGGAGTACTGGTCATTGGTTTTAGCAGTTAGTAGGTCGTTAGTGAGCTTTAGTAGGGCAGTTTCAGTGGAATGTTGTGGGCGGAAGCCGGACTGTAGGGGATCGAGAAGGTTGTTGTCAGTGAGGTAGCAACTCAATCGGTCATGTACAAGGCGTTCAATAAGCTTGCAGGCAAAGGGGGCAGGGAAATGGGTCTTAAGTTATTCAAACAGGTGGGGTCAAGTGAGGGTTTTTTAAGTATAGGGGTAACCAGTGCATGTTTGAGCGGGGAGGGAAAGGTGCTGGAGGAGAGGGAGAGGTTGGAGATGTGGATTAAGGAGTTTAGGATAGAGCGGGAAGGTGGCCGCAGTAGTTGTGAGGGGACAGGGGACAGGTGGTGAGGTGGGCTATGGAGAGGAGTTTATCAACTTCCTCGGTGGTAACAGGGCAGAAGGAGGAGAGTATTGAGTGCGGTGTTGGATCTGATGTGTTGGATAGGGGAGGAAGCTGGATGTTGGATATCTCCTTGCGAATTGTGTCGATTTTGCTTTTGAAATGGTTGGCAATATCTTGAGCGGTAAGCAAGTTGGTAGGTGGGGGGTGGGGGTGAAGTAAGGAGTTAAGGGTAGAAAAGAGTTCAACGTGAGCCCTGTTGGTGAAACGACAGACGATTGGTGTAACTCTCGCTACAAGTTTTTGGACATGCATACAAAATGGCTTACACCACAGATGGAAGAAGATCTTCCCAACCTAGTCTATTAGCAGGATGGCTCTGCTCCCACTTGGATATTCGCCGATACTTGAATGATACTGTTCCAAGTACGTTTGATCGGCTGCACAGGAAAGAACCTTTCACCAATGTTGCTCTGGCCTCTGCGATCATCAGACCTAACACCCTGAAACTCCTTTCTGTGGGGGTGCACCAAGGACTTATTGTATGTCCCCCTCATGCCACAGCACTAGAACAACCTGAGACAATGCATCAAAGAAGCAGTGAGTCAATATCCGAGGACATGCTGGCACGAGTCTGGACAGAACTGGAGTACCGTCTCGACATCTGTCCTGTCAGCAACGGGGCTCACGGTAAACATTTGTACTGCAGAGGTAAAACTTGGACAGTTGATGTGTCTTTTCATGTTAATACGCTTGTGTTAGGTTCATTGCACCATCCTTTATGAACTACATGGTATAGTGCCAACAATTTACACAGCGTTTTACACATATTGTACTTATCTATTGTACTATCAGTCCTTGCCCTTACAGTCTAAAGTGCCTACTTCACATGCATACACAAAATTGGGCCAGTTTAGACAGGAGCAAAGCAACCTACCAGCATCTATTTGAAGTGTGGGAGGAAATCTAACTATGCACACATAGAACATGCAAACTCCATGCAGGTAGTGTATTGGTTGGGATTAGAATCGATGACCCCAGTTCTGAAAGTCCAGCAGCAAAGACATAGTGTCAGTTATCAGCCCTGAGCTCAGGCAAAGGATATGTTAGCCTGCATGGGGACCGGTATGTCTGCTCTGACAGGGAGAGAAAGCAACAGAATAATAGTACACACATATGCCCGAGAAGTCTAGATCCCTACAAATACTCATTCCTGACTGGTCCTCTTTAAGGTAGACATTGTTGTGTTAATAGAACTGGGTGGTGCATGTGCCCCTGAAGTGGCAGTCCAGGAGTGCCATAATCTCACTGTGTATTGGCTTCACTTGGAGTTATTGGCACCAAGGTCACTGCACCACCACACTTTTGTCACACCTGCCTCTAGGGCCAGGCTTTTTGGCTGGGACCAGAGGAATTTTTGTTTCCTGGCCGAAGGGCCTGACATAGTATTGCACTATGGCACTACTTGCACTTTTCCCACTTTTACGTGTGTTTGTCACGTTTGTCCTTTTTTTGGCACGGTACCCTTTATTCACATTTGATTAGTAGCGTGTAGGTCCTCAGGCCTGCCCTTAAAGTATGCCCTGAAAATTCGCCCTCTCTCATGGGGTCTCCCTTCGAGGAGCCCCACCTAGTACTTGGGGTTGGTCTGTTTCGGCAGACCTCCCAGAGAATGGGGTCCGCGTGGTTTCAGCTAGGTGGACCAGTGAAGTACCTCAGTCCCTGTCAGGGTAAGGGTCCTTTCTCTTCGGAGGAGTACACCCTGTGCACTTTTTTATGTTCTCACGTTTTGTGGGTGCACTTTTTTTTAAGTTTGAGAAAAAAATAAAAATAAAAAATAACGCCTAATTAGCTCACTCTGCTGGCACTCCCACTCTCCGTCTGATTTCGGGTGTGCTGCGGTTTACAGGAAGATATTAAAAGGCAGTTTTCAGATCATTAGACTATAGACTTTAAAAATATGATTTTTTGGGGGTTGATTTACTACAACTGGAGCACTCAGATCTGGTGCAGCTGTGCACGGGTAGCCAATCAGCTTCTAACCTCAACTTGTTTAATTAAGCTTTGACAATAAAACCTGAAAGCTGATTGGTTTATATGCAGAGCTGCACCAGAGCTTGCATGCGCCCCTTTATCTGAATACATAACCTGAATGATCTGTTTTTTTTGGGGGTTTTTTTGGTTGGAGAGCTACTTTAAATTCTACTGTTTGAAAAATGTTCCATATGATTAGTGACTTGATCACACTGCCCTACGCTAAACACTTTAACATGTGGGTAGCTGTCAGTTTTTATTAGCAGTGATGGGTGGTGTGATGTGCGTTACAGCGCATCCCACTGTTTAATTTTTTTCTGGGTGTGTTGTTGCTGCAATATCACCCCCTAGTGACAGAAAAGCAGAATACCTGTATTATCACAGACATAAAGTGGAATTAGCAGTGAGAGTATTATCACGTATTGAATGGTGACTGCACTGTCACTTCTCTCTTCTAAAACAATCTGTGTGTTACATGACTTACTCATCTCCAAAGGCATCTGTAATCCTCAGACCTTCGTTAGTTATTGATCATGTAACAAAGGGGAGGGTTTGGAAGTTTTCAGCTCCTGGACCAAAATTTCCTCACTTTTTAATCTAAAGACGAACTGCCTGTAAAGATCTAAATACACAATTGAAACACACCTCTGCCATAATGCACAGCCAGAATGGTGATGCCACTGCTACTGGTGTCACCTATCTGATAATCGGACAAAGACACAGCAGTATGTTGATACTGATTTTTTTAATAATTAGCGCGCCAGTGACATATGAAGTTGCAGACATGCCATAGGAAATATTAGTGCCACCTTCCTTTGTGTCAGGGACGTGTGAATCATACACTGGCTGAACACCATTGCATATATTTTCATAACTGTCCTTTTAGCAGTTTGCCTGGAGCTTCACTTTAATATGTGTTTATTTTGTACTTTTCTAGACTGTAAATGACATGAGAACATGCAGACAGGTTTCAGTATATAAGGTGTATTGTCTGGAGGGGCTCATTTCTCCAGCTCTTGGTATATCTAGTAGTAGGTAGTCACATTCAACTAGATTGTTCTATATTATTAATCTGTGCTGCTTGGATTTCTTCAGCAAAACAGAACGAGACCACTTTAATGTGTTTAACTGTAAAGTGGCAAGGTGTGCCTATTCAAAGTGCCCCCCTCCCCCCCATCACAAAATGCAGTATATATGCCTGTGAGGGGGGAAATAGATAACATTTTCAACTTGCATGACTTCTGTAGGGCATTGGGTGATGTCATCCTTCTGCCAACGAGATGCCGAGCAGGGGGGTCCTGCTGAGTCCATTGGACCCAGGCGGAACTTTGAGAAGGGCGGCAAATTGACACCCAAGATTTTTTTTCCAGCTGTTTTGTGTGTCATCTAGGGGCGGACTGGACTGGGGGGCAGGGTGATTATTGGCCCTCGGGCCACTCCTGCCCTGTAAAAAGACCATCCTGCTACCCTAAACGCACACTCATAGTTGCCGGGCATGAAGGTGCTCAGACACAGTCTAACACCGGCTGTTGAAGAGCTCAGGTGTGTGTGCTGCCAGGGGTGGGGTACCCACAGGAGACAGAGAGCAATGAAAGATCCTTTCCCCACCAGCTCCGCCAGCAGCCGGTGTTCGGGCACAGCTTGCGAGGCTTCCATTTCTATTGGGTGAAACTGGAGAAAGGGGTGCTGCTGGCCTTGAGCCCGGCCTTCCTTCTTCTGCACTGGTGCATGCGTGAGGATAGGCACTGAAGACTGTGGTTGCACTGGGAGAGAGCAACAGAGAGGTAATCTAAGTTCGTTCTGTGTGACAGGACACAGAGGGTGTCCATCATTTTTTCTGGTAGTGGCTGCTGATATGCTGGATGGCCAAATGTTGCATAACCAGTCATGCACAAAAATCACTACAGCCCTAGCCTGCCATTACACTACCCTAGCCTACCCCTATACTACCCTAGCCCGCCCCTATACTGCTGCCCCTATTCTGCCCTAGCCCGCCCCTATACTGCCCTAGGCTGTCTATATACTACCCTAGCCTGCTCATTTACTACCCTAGCCTGTCCATATACTACACTAGCCTGTCTATATACTGTACTAGTATTCTTTTTTTGGGGGGGGGGGGGCAGCATTTCATTCTTGTACTCATGCAGCATAATATCTTGGGCCAGCCCTGATCCCGAGGAATGTTAAGTAGCCCAAATCTTTCAGGAAGACGTTGTAGCATGGCGCAGGCTCATCTTCTCATGAGATTTGGGATATTCAATATTGTCTGAGATCTGTCCGGAAGCAGGGTGACATCACCCCCACCTAGGAACCGCAGGAGGAAGCCGGGGAAGGGTAAGTATATTATCTGACTATTTATCCTACATTAATACTTTTATACAGCAATTTAGGTAGAAGGAGGTTAACTTGATTAAGCGGACCTTGCCACTGAGGGGAAAGGTTGCTTTAAAAATCAATGAGAAGCATGATGAGCTCACAGTAGGATGAAACAGTTGTTTGATATTACACTGGTGTTCCTTTTTTTCTCTATACAGCTGGAAGCGGAGGCCGTTCACAGGGCGATAACTATTGCTAATAGGGTGAGAGTTGTGACCTGCGTGCTGTGCTGCGTGCGAACCTGTATGCTGTGACCAGAGTGCAGTGGCCCGTGATCCATGTATAGTGGCCCATGACCTATTTGTTGCATCCTGTAACCTACATGTTGTGGCCTGCTAATCACTTGCTATGACCTATGACACATGTGCTGTGGCAGGTGTCCTGCATGCTGTTGCCTGTGTCCTGCATGCTGTTGCTGGTGTCCTGCATGCTGTGGCCGGTGACCTTCCTGTTGCACTCTGACACAGATTTGATGAGGTGCTGGTTTATTTAGATTGGCAATATAACTGCTTCTCATTTTGCTTCTCTTTACTCCATTCAGCCTGATTCAAACCTACTTTTGTTTATAAAAATTTGACCCTAAAAGGTTTCATATGTGAACTAAACTCTAGAAAACGTGTTGCTACAACAATCCTTTCCCTGAAATAACTGAACCAGGCTCCGATTAGTGTAAATTACTGGTGAAACAAATAAATGGAAAGCCTTCTGAAACTGGCAAAACCTGTGAATGGATTTTTGCTTGACAGGGTGCCTTGGATCGCAGTGTGCTCTGATATGCTAATATTGACCTAGTTTCTGTGGTCAAGAACCCGGCCCTGCTCCCTCCCAAGCCTCTCTTGGCCCACCATTGTGATAGTCAGCCTCTAACTAACAGTGAGGTCTAGGGAGCAAGGCCAGGCTCTGAGCAAGGAAAACTGGGTTGGTATTGGCATTCAGGGCATCCATGCTACTGACTAGGACAACTGACCTGATGAGCTGGTATCTAAGACATCTTCTATATAGTGCCAGTAAGTGTTCAGGCCATTTATATGTGTGTAATTCTCATTTCTGTATGTGACATGTTGTTCTCTGTCTGTGAGTCCTGTACATTGCTCCTTTGTCTAGCTAGTACAATGGGCCATATTATTGTTCTCCTTCTTTGCAACCATTCAGATTCTCCTTTTTGTTTCCCATATTACACTGCAAACATTCACTGGCAGTTTTCCATTAGGTTGACTTCTGTCCACTGTCAAGTAGAAACGGTCATAGATGGATTGAAACTTGACTGTTCCCTGCTGAACTGGCTGAATTGTGATCCATATGTGGCCAGCTTAACTCCAGGTTTTTTTATCACTTTAAAAAGTTAATTTGGGTCAAGCTGACCCAAACAACCTATGTCCTTTTATTAAAGAGGAGTTCCGCCCCCCCCCCTTCCAAAAATTAAAAGTCAGCAGCTACAAATACTGTAGCTGCTGACTTTTACTATTAGGGCACTTACCTGTCCAGGCACCCAGCGATGTCCTCACCCAAGCTGATTCTTAAATTGACTCTTGGGTGCTGGTGCCGCAACTTTGACTAAGGGAAACCAGCAGGGAAGCCTTGCAGCTTCACAGCCGGTTTCCTACTGCACCTGCACGAATCGCGCTGCACTCAGTGAATGGGCTGGCTGCAGAGGGAAGGGGGGCAAAGAAGTGGGAGCAGGTATCTGTCAAAACCAATTACCCCCCCCCCCCTCAAAAAAAGCAAGTGCAGCCTCCCCTTTTGGGTGGAGTTCCGCTTTAAGTGATGTGGCTGCTCTGAGCGCTGTATAAACTATACGTAACATCCACTACAAACAATAAATAGCTCTGCTTCGGTATCGTTTTGGGAGACTTCCCAACTTCTAGTGGAACAAAAGTGGGCAGAGAGTTGGGCTGAGTCCTTCTCAGCCTCTCAGAGGATGCCTTGTATTTTTATCAATGAATACTTATCTGATTGGCCGAGGTGAAGAGGTGGATGGATGACATCAGAATTTTCACCTCAGCCAATCAGAAGCACTCACTCCCACCCCAAGTCTCCCAAAATGCTACCCACCCCAATTCTATTCCAACAGAAGACGGTAAGTCTCCCAAAACGCTACCCACCCCAATTCTATTCCAATAGAAGATGGAAAGTCTCCCGAAATGCTACCCACCCCAATTCTATTCTAATAGCAGACGGGAAGTCTCCCGGAAGGCTACCCACCCCAATTATATTCCAATAGAAGACGGGAAGTCTCCCGAAATGCTACAAAAATGTAGAGCTGCATACAGTACGTACTTGATGCTACGTATAGTTTATACAGTGCTGACAGCAACCCCATTTATTAATAAAGGAAATAGTCTGTTTCGGCCAGCTTGGCCCAAACTAACTATTTAAAGTGACAGAAAACCTGGAGTTAGGCTTCAAATGAATATTTTCTTTACATAAATTGCACATACTAACACCACAATGATAGCATTTTGGCCAGAGGCTGATGTCTTTGTTAGTTTGACAAGTGTCAGTCATAGGTGACTTTTGCCCAGTATTGGCTTATTTTCAGCTCAGCAGGTCCCCACTGAGTCTGATGCCACCCAGTTCACCATAATCATCTGACATCACTGCATGGTGAATAGCGTACACCATTATCTGCACCGGGAGTCTTTTAGTGTACCAGGTCCTGGATATGTTGTGCATGGTGCTTGTCCTGTGCTATGAACTTCTTTTCTTTTGTTTTCACATTACTGACTGCTCACCTGTGATGATCAAGCATCAGAATCCATTCCAAGGGGACCTGTAGGTCCGTCTGATCTGCAGGGAATCACCATTCAGGAATCAGCCAATTGTGACTCTTGACCTGTCTGGTTGTCTGCAGATGGGACATGTGAGTGAAAAGATTTGCCTTGGGCCAGCTTGGTTTTTGGATGGATTTACTCATCACTTTTCCTGTGGTTTGTCTGTATCAGCTAATATAATCTCTTGTGTTGTGGTCCTTCTCAGTCTAACCAGCGTGTGTCTGGCTGTACTAATCTTGTAGCCGCCTCTCTGTCTCTGCTTCTCAGACCTTCTGCCCTGTCTACTTGGTGAACATTTCCAGTATGTCAGCAGGTGATGTCATTGCCTCTGCCAAAATGCAAGGTGAGAACCCTCAGCTGTGCGTGCGTGTTACCCGATCACTGGTTTCCAGATCCAGGGCTGTTCAGGATAACACCCCACTACCACCAGACACATACCAAACCCAATCACCAGTATAATATCCAAATCACATCCAATCATTAGACTTCTATCCAGATGACATATAATCGCCAGACTTGTATCCATATGACACCCCAACACCAGACTAATATCCAAATCACATCCAGTCACTAGACTTCTATCCAGATGACATAAAATCGCCAGACTTGTATCCATATCGCATCCAATCACCAGACTATGATCCAAATCACCCCTCTGATCACCAGACTTTTATACATATCACTTACAATCTCCAGACTTACATTATATCCTTATCACATACAATCACCTGATCACAGAATCACCTGTTTCGTATCCATATAAACACCTGATCATCAAACTTATATCCAGATCACACCCAACTATCAGATCATAGCCAATCACGACACTCATATATGGATTACCAGACATATCTAGATCACACACAAGCACCAGGCTAATATCCAAATCCCATCCATTCACTAGACTTCTGTCCAGTTGACATACAATCGCCAGACTTGTAATATGGTTGCCACCTCATCCCTTTAAACCCGAACACATATGAATTACACAGGTTCTGAGGCTAATTTAATGCAGATAAGCCACCAAGTGAGTCTAATTACCACCTTAATCAGCCACAGAACCTGTGTAATTAATATGTGTTCGGTTTTAAAGGGACGAGGTGGCAACTCCAACTTGTATCCATATCACATCCAATCACCAGACTATGATCCAAATCACCATCTGATCACCAGACTTTTATACATATCACAATCACCAGACTTACATTATATCCATATCACATATAAACACCTGATCACATCCAATCACCAGACTATGATCCAAATCACCCCTCTGATCACCAGACGTTTATACATATCACTTACAATCACCTGTTTCGTATCCATATAACACCTGATCATCAAACTTATATCAAGATCACACCCAGCTATCAGATCATAGCCAATCACCACACTCATATATGGATTACCAGACATATCTAGATCACACCCAATCACCAGGCTAATATCCAAATCACATCCAATCACTAGACTTCTATCCAAATCACATTTAATCGCCAGACTTATATCCATATCAAATCCAATCACAAGACTAATATCCAAATCACCCCTCTGATCACCAGACTTTTATACAGATCACTTACGAACACCAGACTTACATTATATCCATATCACATACAATCACAGCCAACCACCTGTTTTGTATCCATTTAATACCTGAACATCAAAATTATATCCAGATCACACCCAATCATCATATCACAGCCAATCACCAAACTCATACAGATTACCAGATTTATATCCAGATCATACACAATCACCAGACTTATTGTACATTATAATCCACATCACACCCAATCACCAAGCTAATATCCAATCTCCAGACTTCTATCCAGATCTCATACAATTACCAGACTTTCTGTGCAATATAATCCATATCACAAAAAATCACCAGATCACACCCAATCACTAGTCTCGTATACATATCACATCTGATCATCAGACTCATATCCAGATCACACCCACTCATCAGATCACAGCCAATTACCAAACTCATATACAGATTACATCCAGTTACAAGACTTATATCCAGATCACTGCCAATCACCAGACTAATATCCAAGTCGCATCTGATCACCAGACTTCTATCCAGATTACACCCAATCACCAGATCACCGCCAATCACTTGCCTCAGTCACTTACCAGACTCATTCAGATCACAAATCACCAGATCACACCCAATCACTAGACTCAAATGTAGCCAATTGCGGGACTCTTATCCAGATCACACCCAAATCATCAGACCATCATGATTAGAACTGTTCACTAGGGACATACAAGATCGCACCCAATCACCATTAACATACAGATTCATATCTGGACATTTCTGTCATGAAGGGTCACACCAAATTACCAAAACAGTATCCAGATCAAATCTGATCACCAGTGTCATAAAGAGTCAAACTAGATTTGCAGTGCTATACAGTGTTGCACTAGATGACAGTCATACTGGATCACACCTCATTACTACTGACACACTTAATCACTAGGTCCTGACCTCATCATCAATGTCATATAATATCATGCCTGATCACTGGGATCATACAGATATTTTACCAGATCACCAGTGTCATACAGAATCATACCTGATCACCATGATAACAGAATCACACCTGATCACCAGGATCTTACAGGATCTTACCTGATCTCTGGTACTGTTCAGGGTCACGTTTAGGGAATCCTATGTAATCTCAGTGATCCGGGGTGGGTGATTAATATTATGGATACAGTGTGCGTGTCCAGAATGACTTTGCCTTGTAATAATTAGGAAATCAATTGTAACCACCAGGGAAAATTGTCTATGGGGAGACCACCACCGCCCACTCTACCCTGAACGGTCTCCACTACTACCACCAGGAGTGGTCGCATGCTGCAGCCTACGTCACCGTCCCTCCTCTCCGGCTGGATCCTAACACCCCCAACTACCTCATGAGCCTGCTAGCCAAGTAAGTGAGGGGTCCGCAGCCCTGACCTACCTTCCCTACATACATTCTCTTGGTTGTAGATATAAAGCCAGAAAATATCTCTTTATAGCTTATGTTACAATTATTTTACACTAATGTCTATTATGGCTTTGTAACCAATTTGCTGTAACAAATTTGTGTTTCTGTATCCTGAACTATCAGAGCAGCTTAAAGGCACTGCGCTGGAGCCATCTAGTGGTGTTTCTCAGATGACAAGTGGTAGCATATAGGAAGGTATTGCCAGCACTATCCACACTACAACTATAATAACAAATAGTTTTTAGACCCCGTTTACACCTGAGCATTCTGAAATCACAGGCGGAATTACGCAATTCTGACTGCGATTCCAGAATCGCTACAAAACACGGGCTGCGGCGTAATGGCACCCCAAACCCGGTGCGAATTTGCCACAATTGTCGAGCGACAAAACATGCTAAAATCGCAGCAAAAATCGCACTGCCAAATGCTCCTGGCTCTGTACCAAGATTTGGTACATGAGCTTCATTGGAGCTTTTATGGAGCAGAGGGACCCTTATTCAAATAAGTGGTGGCACTCCAAAAACACTCCACTAAAAAACACAAAAATGCTAAAACAACATGGTGCAGCAGCTGTCACTGAGCTACACTCAGGTGTGAATGGAGCCTCATATTTGAAAGGGTGTGGACTGATTGGCTATAAAATGAATGGGTTGCTCAGACAGGCCCTCACACTACATATTTACTAGTTTATATAAAGGAGATTTTACAATCAGATAGCATTGTGTATAGCCAGTATAACTATTCCACTTTGATAAATACTAGGATTCATTTTTGGCATGTGTCAGAGAATAACAGCCATAAATCAGATTCAAGCAAAGAACTGACCATTGAGAGTGGAATTTTGAAGCTGATTACTTTGAACCTGTATGGTCTAGCCTTATCTCAGATGTTGTTACATCATCACTCCACCTAAAACTGATATCTATTTATTCTTTATTTTTGTTATCTTGTGACGTGAAGTCCGAAAACATACAAGTCCGATCACCTATCTTTCCAGTGACCAGTTTTCATTTAAGTATAACTAAAGGCTAAACTTTTTTTTTTTTTTTTTAGTTTTGGATAGAGTGTTTACCATTATCTTTGAATGTGAAAGTAAAAGAAAATCCCGCTTGTTGGGTTGTCCCCTGAAAAGTAATAAAGGGGCAATTTTCCAATAGGGACACTAATTCTGGTGAGCTGGGGGTCCTCAAGAAATTTCCTTGATTTGCAGAGATTTCCTCTGACTTCTTGTTTGACTATGGGACAGGAAGTGAAATGAAATCTCCACAATGGGGCTTACTCTGTCGAAAATGAAAAAAAAAGTTTTTGCCTATAGTTCTAATTTATCATTTAAACATATACAACAAAGAAAGAACTATACAATTTTTTATACTGTAATACAAACCATTTAAACCTAACAATGAGGTTATCACGGATCTAATGGAAAGAAGGATGGCCTAATTTGGGTCTCTGACCTGCCCCCGAATATGAGTGAATGAATATGAGTGGGTCTGGTCCTACTCCTGTAGTTGGTAGTAGAAGTTAGTTTAGGGCATTGTTTTCCAAACTGCAGCCCGCCTGTGGAAATGGCCCCTTGCTAGCCTTTATCCAGCCCTTGGGGCACCATTCCTTCCATTGACATCAACGATGGGGCTTAATTCCACCCTCCGATATAAATGATTGAGCACTAATCATCACACTAATACCAATGATGGGGCACAATTCCTCCCAATGACCCCAACTATGGGGCACTATTCCTCCCACTGACAACAAATATGGGGCACTACTCCTCCCACTGATACCAACGTTGGGGTACTATTTCTCCCAACAATACCAATGATGGGACATAATTCCTCCCAATGACGCCAACTATAGGGCACTATTCCTCCCACTGACACCAACTCTGGGGCACTATTCCTCCCACTGACACCAACTATGGGGCACTATTCCTCCCACTGACACCAACGATGGGGCACTATTTCTCCCACTAATACCAATGATGAAACACAATTCTTCTCAATGACACCAACAATGGGGCACTATTGCTTCCACTACAAATTCTGGATGTCACCAATGATGGGGCACATTTCCTCCCACTAACACCAGCGATGTGACTCTAATCCTCCCACTGACACCAATGACGTGACACAAATCCTCCCACTGTCACCAACGATGGGGCACTATTTCTCCCGCCTTCACCAACGATGGGGCTCTATACCTCCCACTGACACCAGCGTTGTGACACTAATTCTCCCATTGAAACCAATGATGTGACACAAATACCCCCATTGACACCAATGATAGGGCTCTATTTCCCCCCTTTGACACTAATGATAGGACACTATTCCTCCTCCTACTGACCACTAGCAGTAGGTATTTTTTTTACTACCACTGACCTGAGACATTGTTTGCTCTCACTGATGCCAGGGCAGCATTTCCTGCTCCCACTGGCCACAGTCTGGCCCCCCAAAATGTAGGACGGTAAACTGGCCTTTTGTTTAGAAAGTTTGGAGAAAGCTTGTCTAAGGTGTATCTAAATGAGGTAAGGACATGGGAAGGGAAAGTGGGGTGGGGGTGATTAGTAGGAATAGGATGTTCCCTTCTCAAAGAGGAGGCCATGTGTGTGTGTGTGTGGGGGGGGGGGGGGGGTTTGGGGCGTGTTAAGCAGCAGTTGCTAGTCCATGTTGAATTGTTAGCTTATTTTATATTACGAAGAATGCAACAGTAACAGTGGAATAACCCAAAGTAAGCAGAAGCACCCAAAAACTTCCAGGTGGGCAGAAATGTAGCCGGTGTCTGCAGAGGGAGATCTCACCTATGGAATTGTTAGAAGGTCTTCTAGATCAGGGTTTCTCACCAAGGGCAGGGTGTACATGCAGTGCTCTGTCTCCCGAGTATCTCCTCCTGCACACATACCGCCCCCCGCGCCTCTTCAAAACTGCAGAGTGCGGGCTCTGGGCCAGGCCAGGATCAGGGGTGGACTGGGCGCTTCTGCACTGGGGATCGGAGGCTTCTGAAGCACAATACACCCGCCTGCCTTGTATAGGCTCCCATCCCCCCTGGCTGATCTGGGTACCACCAGGTATTCCTCAGCACTGCTCACCGGTAAGCAGAGCTGGTACAGACAGAGGGAAGAGCGTGCACGTTTCCTGATCACAGTGAGCCGGCAGCTCATACACAGAACGCCGCTCTCTCCTTTTGCTTCTGCAACTGCACAGGCACCCTGATCCCTTGCTACTCCTACTCCTCCCCACTAGATTCCGGTCATTCCCCGACACCCGGGGATGCCCAAGGGCAGGCTGCCAGCACCCAAAAAGCCACCAGTGAATCAGTGGAAGCATTTGGAAAAGGTGCCCAATGAACCCCCTTGTGCCTGCAGGTATGGTGCCTTCTGCTGCCCCCTCTGTTACAGTCTCCCCAGACCTGTCAGCTTGAAGATGGCAGCAGTTACCTTCACCTCCGTAGTGGGGGGGGGGGGGGGTTG
>BLSH010502919.1:0-15365 GCA_018402905.1 Glandirana rugosa
GGTTGTGGTCAAGTCTATAGCGTAGTGGTTTATTCCGATACATTCATAAGCTTACAGCTCCAGGTTCAGATCCTACAGATGTCATCAGCACACCTTGCATTGTACGTAGCACTATATTTTGAAAATATGTGAAGGCATATTCACCAATTAGCCAATGCCCATCATCAGTTTGATTGCTTCCATACTATGAACTTATGTAATGGTATGTACACATTCATTAATAGTATGGTGTGCAATTGGAATAATCACACTCTAGTTAAGGTGGCAGCAGTTAGTTTGTAGAGAATGAAGAGAATACAAGATTAGTAAATGTATTTTTTCTGTCCGGTTGTAGTTAAGTCTATAGCGTAGTGGTTTATTCCGATGCATTCTAAAGCTTACAGCTCCAGGTTCGTATCCTACAGATGTCATCAGCACACCTTGCATTGTATGCAGCATTATATTTTCAATTTTGCTGCGGTAGTTCCCATACACTTTTTTCAAGCAAATCATGTTCATACAAGCCTTCAATGGATTCTGCAGGTTCAAGCCCAGTTGACATCAGCTATTCCCATATAAGAAGGCATATTCGCGGTATATACGCGATTCTGCGTTCGCCTGATCGCCTATGTGATATGCTAATTGGCTTTCATGGGCGTTATTTTTGAGCGTTATGCGATCGCATATTCGCGATATAGTGAATTAGGCCCATTGTGGGTAACAAAGCATTAACTCTTAGCTTTCTGGTTTAAATACTGCTGTATCTTAAGCTTACCTTTACAGTCACACAACAAATCTTAAAAGGCATATTCTCTCTTTTGCTTCTGTGAACACAATATAAACTGTTACATGACATTCAAAACATAAATCACAGTAAATAGCGCTGCTTTGTCTCTCACATATGAAATTGCATTAAGGTTATTAGCAGGTCTTGCTGTATATACATATAAGTCATGTATAAGTCATATTGACAACCTAGGACAGGTCTTAGCTGGCCAGCTACACTCCCACCAAAATTACCTATAATTCTATGTTCTCTATAGTAGGGTTTAAACATGAATTTGGGTAATTTTCCATCGGGTTCTCAACTGCCAAGTGTCTTTTATCACTCTCAAGTAGAACAACTAACTCCTGTATAGGGCGTTCCAAATCGAGTGGAGTGGTGAGACGTTTTCCTCTTTTATCAAGTTTTGAGTCTCCTATTTGTAACAACACTCTTCTTACTAGTCCGTCTTTATCCTTTCGAACTTCCAGAACTTTGGCCAATTTCCACTGACTTCTGGGTAAATCTTCTTCTTTCAGTAGCACTATGTCACCAACTTGGACATTTGTTCTGGGTGTTTGCCGTTTACATCTTAACGTAATATTGGCTAAGTATTCTTTCCTCCACCTATTCCAAAACTGTTCTGATAGATATTGAATTCTTCGCCATCTCTTTTTGGCATACAAATCTTCTTTGTTAAACTTGCCAGGTGGTGGTTGTATGCAATCAGACTTAAGGTGAAGTAGATGGTTGGGAATTAAAGGTTCCAAACTTGTTGGATCAATGATGTTGTCAACTGTAAGTGGACGACTGTTAACAATAGACATTACTTCATAGAATAGGGTCCTAAGTGAAGCATCATCTATTCTTCCAGAGCTCTTTCTCAACACTGAACTTAACACATTTCTTACAGTTCTGATTTGTCTTTCCCAAACTCCTCCTGTGTGGCTTGCATGTGGAGCATTCATGTGAAAATCACATTGATGCTTTAACAAATACTCAGTTACCTTTTCTTTATCGATGTCTTTTAGAGCTTTCTTCAATTCATTCTTTGCTCCGACAAAATTAGAACCTTGGTCAGATCTAAGCTCTCTGACAGCACCTCTAATGGCTATGAAACATCCCAAGGCATTAATGAATGCGTCAGTTGACATATCGTCTAACATTTCCAGATGAATTGCTCTGGAGCTTAGACATGTAAATATTAGTCCATATATCTTGGACTCCTTGCGGTTTTGTTTGGTGATGAATGGGCCGAAACAATCCATTCCACTATAAAGAAATGGTGGTGATGGGTTTACACGATCTATCGGTAGATCTGCCATTCTTTGTTCTTCAGTAGGTCTACGTGCCTTTCTACAGGTTACGCATTTACTTATATATTTTGCTATAACTTTGCTTCCTTTTACTATCCAGTAACCCCCTTCTCTCAAACAGTTCTGGGTAAAGCTTCTTCCTTGATGCAAGGATTTGTTGTGGTAGTGATCGATGATCAATCCTGTGAAGGTAGAATTTTTGGGTAGAATTGCTGGATGCTTCACTCTGCTGGGTAACGATGCATTTTGCAGTCTCCCTCCCACCTTCAGTATACCATCCTGTAGAACAAGATTAAGCTTGTACAATGGGTGGTTGTTGGGAAGCCTTTTGGGTTCTTGACTAAGTCTCTTCAACTCTTCGCTATAGAATCTCTGTTGAATGAGTCTTATGACTGTTTCTTCTGCTTTCATTCTTTTTTCTACGTTCAATGATTCCTTCTTTCTGATTCCCTTTGCCAAACGTTGAATTCGAGCTACTACGTTTATGACTCTATTCCATTTTGAACATCTGGCTAGTCTTTCAAGTATGTCATTTTTTTTTTTTTTGTTCAATAAATTTTATTGTAGCAAGAAAAGACTGAGTTACAGAGTATAGATCCACAATACCATCAAATAGCTCTCAAGTAAGAAAACAATACACAAGAGTAACTCAAACGGGAAAGAACAGAATAACTAGTTTCTTAGGTTGTAGAGAAATGAAAAGGGAAGAGATGGCAAGGAGGGAAAGGGGGGGAGGCAGAAATTGGGCAGAGGAGAGAAAAGGGGGAGAGGGGGAGAGAAAGAACAACAGAAGCCTCCTGCCTCCGAAGTGAAATCCAATATGAAAATGAGAAGGTACTATGTCTAAGACTTATGATATGAGATCTGAGTAAGAAGCTGTGCACGTAAACGCGAGCCAGCAGGACCAAATTTTACGGGCCAGTGAGGCTTTCCCTCTGTAATCGTATGTGAGGTCTTCCATGTGGTAGACAAGGTCAACCGTGGTAAGCCATTGTTTAATGGTGGGAATGGAGGGTTGTTTCCAATGTTTAGGGATCAGCAACTTCGCTGCGTTAAGAAGATGGGGTGTAATTGTTTTCTTATAGCGTCCTGCTGGCTCGCTTGTGCAATTGAATAGGACCACGCCAGGATCGTCTGGGACTGCTACTCCTTGGATTTTTTCAATCCAATGCAAAATATTAGACCAGTATGGGCGGATTATCGGACACGACCACCAAATGTGAGCATGGGTGGCTGGTTCCCCACAACCCCTCCAGCACAACTCGGAGATTGAGTGGAAAGTTCTATGTAAAAAAGCGGGAGAATAATGCCACCTCGATAATAGTTTGTAATTGGCCTCGGCAACTCTTGAGGAGATGGATGAGGAGTGGGCTAATTCCAAAATTTTGGATTTCTGGTCATCTGATAAAGTTAGTTGTAAGTCTCTTTCCCAGTTGGTTAGGAATGAAGGCCAGTGCGTTGGGGTCAGTGAGCGTAGAGCTTGGTAAAATAGAGAGATGAGACCTTTTAGGGGGCTGTTTGTTTGATAGCACCAGTTCAACTGGGTTGAGCTCTTGTACAGAGCGTAACGGCTTAGGCAGTGATTTGGTGAATTGAGAGAGCTGCATGTATCTCCATTTATCAAGGTGGGAGGCTGTGGGAACATCCACTAA
Source organism: Glandirana rugosa (assembly GCA_018402905.1). Taxonomy (NCBI): domain Eukaryota; kingdom Metazoa; phylum Chordata; class Amphibia; order Anura; family Ranidae; genus Glandirana; species Glandirana rugosa. The sequence continues at coordinate 3,711 of BLSH010502919.1, forward strand.
GTTAGAGATGGGGACCAGACCCGAAGCTGAGGTCACCTGGTGGAGTAGCGTTGGTGATTGGGAGAACCCCGCACAGAACTGGTGGTTGTGTTCTCCAGGCGGAAAGAACGCGTGACCCATTAGAGGTAAAAGGGGGGAGTTGTGTAACCAGTTAAGAGAGCGGCCCAGGTGGTCCCATTTCGAGAGGGTCGCTTTGGAGATGGGGGAGACTCTGCTTGAGAAGGAGCGAAATTCTCTGGGGATCCAAATTTGTGTGTATAAGTCTTCACCAGCCAAGTCGCACTCTAGTAGTACCCAGAGTTTATTGTCTTTATGATGTTTCCAGTCTGAGATTCTGGCTAATATGATGGCCATGAAGTAGGATTTTATATCTGGGAGTACGAGGCCACCATCTGCTTTTTTCCTATATAAGAGCTGTCTAGCGATCCGTGTTTTTTTCCTGTTCCAGATGTATTTACAAAGTATGGATGACAGTACGGTAAAGAAGCCTGGGGGTACACCATAGGGGATCATTTGAAAAAACAAACAATCTGGGTAGAATACTCATTTTCACCACATTTATCCTTCCCAAGCATGAGTGTGCCAACTGGGTCCAGTTTTGTAGGTCCTTCCTAACCGAGTTAAGAAGGGGAATGTAGTTAAATCTGAATAGGGCAGGGAGAGTAGGTGTGAGGTGGATACCTAGGTATTTTAGTGAGCCATGTTGCCAATTGAAGGGAAACGAGGGTTTAAGGGCTGCCACTAGGCTTCCATTAGATTGGGAAGGGATACGAGGGGTTGCTGTATGTAAAAAAGAATATCGTCAGCATAGGCCGCGTATTTATGTCCTTGAGGTCCTACTTTGATACCATGGATATTGGGGTTATTCCGGATAGAAGCTAAGAAAGGTTCAAGGGAAAGGGCAAATAATATTGGGGATAGAGGGCAGCCTTGGCGAGTACCATTGTGCAAAGTGAAGGGTTCCCTGAGGGATCCATTAATTTTTAATTTGGCCGTAGGATGTTGGTATAGGGCTGAGATTCGATTCAGCATATTGGGTCCCAGGCCTAGGGAGGGTAACGTCGCCATGAGGTAGTCCCAGTCCACCCTGTCAAACGCTTTTTCTGCGTCTGTGGATAGTAACAGGGTGGGCTGGGACAACGAACGTACCTATGAGATTAGGGATAGTATCCTAAGGGAATTGTCGCGGGCTTCCCTACCAGGGATAAATCCAGTTTGATCTCGGGATATCCATTGAGGGATCAGGGGGAGGAGTCTGAGGGTAAGGACTTTGGCATAGAGTTTAGCATCAATGTTCAAAAAAGAAATGGGTCTATAGCTTCTGCATAAGCTCGGGTCTTTTCCTGGTTTAGGGATGATAGTTATATGAGCATGGAGGGTTTCAGGTCTAAGTTTCACATCGCTCGTGGTTGAGTTGGCGTAGCGTAGTAAGTGGGGGATTAAAGTGTCTGAGAATGTCCTGTAGTAGGGAACAGTGAGGCTATTAGGGCCCGGTGCCCTACCACTGGCCATAGATTTCAGAGCAGTTTTCAATTCTGGCAGTGTAAGGTCAGCTTCAAGAGCTTTGAGGAGGGGAGTGGGCAAAATGGGCAATTTAGCTTGTTTCAGGTAATCTTTGATTAGGGGTTAGACATTGAACCTGGTATAGTTTCTGGTAAAAGGAGTGAAACTCCTTTGCAATGTCTTTGGTTTCATGAACTAGGGAGCCAGCAGAAGTTTTGATCTTGGGTATAAAGGAATTAGATTTGGTTCTCTGCAGTGATCGAGCGAGTTGGCGGCTTGGTTTATCGCCCCATTCATATAACTGCTGAGAGAGAATTCTATATTTGGACTTTTGCTCCAAATGGAATAATTCTTTCAGTTCTTCGCGATTGGCTGTAAGTTCATGAAAGGTGTCAGTGGACTGATGAATTTTATGGTTGCGCTCTAATTCGCCAATATCCTGAAGCAGTTGAGATTGACAATGCAACTTCTCTCTCTTTTTTCTAGATCCCAATTCAATGAGCTTGCCCCTAATGTGAGCTTTGTGAGCCTCCCAGAGGACTCCAGGGGAGACCTCTGGGAGAGCGTTATCTTGTAAGTAGATCGAGAGAGCATCGCCAATTTCTTTTTTGTCCAGGTCATCGGAAATAAGATTTTCGTTTAGTTTCCAGTTACAGCTTTTATTTGGAATGGAAGGAGCAGAGAGTTTAAGGGATGTTGGGGCATGATCTGAGATAGGGGATGTTTCAATTTTAGAATTAACAACTAGATTAAGGTTATGATGGTTTATAAAAAAGTAGTCAATTCTAGAATAGGAACGGTGAAGATGGGAGAAAAACGTAAAATCTTTGGATTGGGGATGGGCAATTCTCCAAGGGTCCATTAGCTGTAACTCTAATAAGCGCCGTCATACAAAGGACAGACGTTTAAGAGGTACGCTAGATGAGCCTAGAGATGTGTCAAGTATAGGATCCAGAGCAAGGTTGAAATCGCCGCCCAGGATGATACAACCCTGGGCAAAATCTTTCAGTTTTGTGAGTGTGTTCGCAATAAACGTGGCTTGGTCGTGATTCGGGGCATACAATGTGGCGAAAGTATATGGTGCACCACCCAGGCTTCCCTTCACAAAAACATATCGACCAAAGTCATCGGCCAGAACAGACTCTGCCGAAAATGAGGAGTCCCTATGAAACCCAATGGCAACCCCCTTAGATTTCTTGACGTCTGAAAGGCCATAGAACCAAATAGGGTAAGAGGGAGAGTTTAATTTCACAGTGGTGTGGTGTGTAATGTGAGTCTCCTGAAAGAAGACGATCTCACCTTTTAAGCACTTAAGTTCCCTGAAGAGATTATGTCTCCTGCCAGGTGAACAGAGCCCGTGTATGTTGAGGGATATAAGTTGGATCGTTGCCATCAGGTCTCAAGAGGGAAGCAATCAAATCTGAAAAAACACACAACATACCTGGAGGCAGGAGGAGGAGAGTGAGAAGAGGGGAGAAAGATAGAAAGAGTAAAGGGAGAAGAAGGAGAAAGACAAACTTTTAAACAAAAAATCAGAACAAATTGTCCAAACCAGACAAGGCACGCAAGTTGTTGCCGTGCTGTCGCCGGCGAGTCCGCAGCAGCCTCCGACCCCCGCCCCGTCCCATAGAGGGGGGAGCGAGGATCTGGAGCCACGCGGGTAGCCGGCATTGAAGGGGCCACAGGGGGATACACCGTGAGTGTCAGTGTGGCATGAGCAGACACACTGGGAGAGCTCCGGGCCAGCATTATAGCAGGAGAAAAACATTGAATATCAGAACCTTACATAATAGTAACTGTTAAACCCTCAATAAACCAAAGAGAAGAAAATCACCCTAAACAAACGTAGCTAGGCATCGTAATATCTTACGATTCGCAGTCCTTCACACTAACAGTGCGGGCAGTTCGCGGATGAGAAAAGAAATGGGTGGCTAGCAGTTTAGTACAGGTGAACTTTAAAGATTAAGGATAAATGAACATGAGAAAAAATGTGAGGGCCAGGTAACAACAACAGAGACCCGAATAACCAAAGGGGTTGGAGGATACTAATCCGTTCACTGAGGGATGGTGTTCAAGCAGAAGGACCCAGGGTGTTGGATCGGCGACCATGAGAGACTTTCTGCCATTGGTCTTCCTGCTGAGCTGGCATAACAGGGATGTCTTCATTCCAGCCCGGGAGCTCAGGTGGGGAGATATTGACATCTAGGCAAAATCTTTCCAGATCCTCCGGCAAACCAAGGACAGCCGTCTTGCCATCGCGATTAGCGATGAGGCAGGCTGGAAAGCCCGATCTGTAACTGATGCCGTTGGTTCGCAGCTTCTCTGTAAGGGGCTTAAGCGCCCTGCAGCGGTCAAGCGTTTCTCGTGCTAGGTCCGGGAAGAAAAAGGGAGGCCCCATCGAAATCTAGTGAGGCCACTTCTCTGGCCCTCTTCATTATGCACTCCTTCTCCTCGAAGTAATGGACCCGACATATAACGTCTCTCGGTAACTCAGACGACAGGTTGCGTGGGCGTAAGGCGCTGTGGACGTGGTCTATTTTAAGTGGGTGATCTGCTTCGTTGCCCAACAGCTTGTTAAAGACACCGCGGATAGTGGCCTGTAGGTCTTCGTCTTTAGTGGCCTCCGGCAATCCTCTGATCCTTATGTTGTTCCGGCGGTTCCGGTTCTCTTGGTCTTCGATTCTATAGAGTGCCATCCTTTGTGCAAGGATCAGACTGTGTGTAGTAGCCTGGAGGGATCTGATGGCCACCGTGTGGCGATCTAGGCGTTGTTCAGATTCCTCCACCCGGGTCAGGACCTGCGATAAGTCCGAGCGCACCGCCGACACCTCTTTCTTAATAACCTTTTCAAGGCTGTGTAACATAGAGGCTAACTCTGATTTAGTCGGGAGGCCGCTCACTAGTGAAGCCACATTGAGACGTTGCTGAGAGGTTTCCTCGCCGTCAGACCCGATAGAGGAAGCAGGCGATTTGTGTCTGTGCGCCGGCCGGAGCCGGGGGGTGGAGCCACCGCCATGCGGTGAGCGGCCTAGTCCATCGGCTTCAAGAGAATCTTCCGGCTCTGCGGCCAAGAATCGCTTAATAGAGCTCGATGGGGTCCCTTTTGGTGGCAGGGACTTTCCTATTCTCTTGCCCATGCTCGGTGGGTCGGAGGCTAGTTGTTAGAGAGGCCAATGAAGCATATAGGATAAGCTGTCCACGGAGCTCTCTTCGGATGCGTCCTCACTGCTCCATTCATAAACCACGCCCCTCAAGTATGTCATTTTGACACCTGGGAGCAGTGCTTAATGTTTGTACAACCTTTACTTCTGGATCACCCATAGACAATTCTGTGTAACCTTCACTGGGTCTGTTACATTCAGGTCTCTTGAAGCATGATCTGCTGGGTATCTGCTTTGTATCAATGTGATGCCAATGTTCCGGATTTGTTATTTCCCAAATTTTCTGGACTCTGTTGGCGACAAAGACATGGAATCTTCGAGCTTAGTTGTTTATGTATCCTAGGACAACTTGGGAGTCTGTCCAAAAATATTCTTCATCTATTTTTAACTCTAATCCTTCTCTCAGAAACTTGCTTACTGATGCTGAAACAACAGCTGCTGTCAGTTCTTGGTCTTGGTATTGTCTGAATACTGGTGGGTGCGACTCTGGTCTTACCCATAACCAGGGCACAGTGTATTTTTCCTTCTCCTATCACTCTGATGTAGGAGCACTGTCCATAACCATAACTACTGGTGTCTGAAAAGTGATGAAGTTCCATTTTCTTGTACTCTCCGAAATCATGAGGTACAAAACATCTAGGTATCCGAACTTCTCTCAAATTTTGCAAGTCTTTTATCCAAGCCTCCCACCTTGGCCTCAAATCTTCAGGTATGGGTTCATCCCATCCCAACTTCCGTCTACATAATTCTTGTAGTATTTTTCTTGCTTTGAGGATTACTGGTGCCAGGAATCCCAATGGATCATATATAGAAGCCACTGCGGAAAGAATGGTACGTCTAGTTGCAACTTTTTCTTTCAAGGATGTTTCAAGGAAGAACTCGTCATTCTCTACATTCCATCCCAATCCAAGTACATTCTGACCTGGAAGATGATCATAATTGAGATCTACATTTTTCATTGTTGATACACGTTCAGAGTCACTGATGGATTCCAGTACCTCTCTGTTGTTTGAGATGAATTTGTGAAGGTGCAGGTTTCCTCTTGCACATAGCTCTTGGCTTTGTTTCACTAGTTTGATTGCAGATTCTGAGGACTCTAAACTTATAAGACCATCATGTACATAGAAGTTTTTCTGAAGAAAATTTGCTGCTGATGGGCAATGCTTTTCATTTTTATTGGCCAGGTACTTCATACCATAATTGCCGCAACCTGGAGACGACGCTGCTCCAAACAAGTGTACTCTCATTCTGTATTCTGCTGGCTCCGTATCTGTATCTCCATTCTCCCACCATAGGAATCTCAGGAAGTCTCTATCTTCATTCTTCACATGAAACTGGTGGAACATCTTTTCAACATCACACATGACCGCTACAGGATACTTTCTGAATCTACAGAGTACTCCAGGCAGAGTGTTTGTAAGATCGGGTCTTTTTAGTAGATGATTGTTCAATGCAACACCGTCATGCTTTGCTGAGCAATCAAATACTACTCTAATCTTATCTGGTTTCTTTGGGTGGTAAACACCTTGATGTGGGATGTACCACACTTCTCCTTCTTTGGGTTGATTATTAACCTTCTCTGCATGTCCTTCTTCAAGGATGCCTTCCATGAATTTCAAATAATCCTGCTTGAATTTGAGTTCTCTTCCCATCCTTTTCTTCAAACATTTCAATCTTGCTAGGGCAAGATATTTGTTATTTGGCAGATGAGGTCGTTCTCTAAAAGGTAAGGGCATTTCAAGGTAACCTCGTTGATTCTGCTGAATACTTTCCTCCAGAATGTGTACGAACTTTATGTCTTCTTGGGATACACTCTTTTCTTTAGGACTTATATCTGTAAAGTCAGATTCAAGGATCTTGATTACTGCTGCTGAACTTACAGCTGGTAACTCTTGGACAGATATTCGATGACACAATCCTGTCACCTGTCTTGAGTTTGCAATCTGCTGTTTTCCTCAAACAACGCCCCATCCTAGATCAGTTTGAACAGCGTATTGTTCATCCTTTCCTCCTGTGATTACTCTCCGTGGTACCAAAGCTTTGGGACAATCATAACCTATCAACAGTCCAACACCAAACTCCTTCAGCGGGGACATTTCATGAGATATGACAGATAGGTGCTCCCATTTATTGGCTGTTTCACAGGTAGGTATGCAATATCGATCTAGGGGTATATCGTCTTTCGTGTAAGCTGGAGGTAGATCCAATGTGAGGTTTGAATGAAGTCCTCTAACTCTCAATCCTTTGACCCTTTGACTGTTCACTAATGTGTCTCTCCCCATCATTGTGGTGAGTTTGAGCTTCACTGGTTCTGTAGCCACTTGTAATTTCTTCCAGATTTCTTGATCAATGAAGGTGACATCGCTTTGGGCATCCAATAGTGCGTAGGCATATACCTTCTTGTTCTTCCTTTTAGGATTTGAAATGCACACTGGTACAACCATTGACGTGCCGTTGCTTTCCCTTACTCTGCAAGAGAATACCGATGCTTTCTTTTCTTCCTCAGCATCTTTAGGCATTGAGGAGTTATCCTTCTTTGGACGTTCTTCATGTAGTGGTGTAGCATGGCGTCCTTTGCAAACGCTGCATGTGGCCCTTTTCTTACGCTCCTTAGTGATATGGCCTTTTCTTAGGCACCCAAAACACAGTTGGTTAACAAGTACAAACCTTTTCTTTTCTTTTGGGGATTTCTCCTTCAATTGTTGGCACTTGTGTATAGAGTGGTTCTCTCCACAGAACATACACTTAAAAATAGTCAGAGGATTTGTCGGTTCTGTCTCTCTCTTGATCCCAGTAGTGACTTTGAACTTGCTCTCGTAGGTATCTAGACCTTTAGCTGTTGTGTCAGTTGCAAAGCTAGTTGCTCTTGCACGTCTTATATCTCTCGCAGGCCTTTCTTCAAAGGATTTTAAGGCGTAGGATGCTGTTACAGGATTACATGCTATTCGTGCTTCCTTATTAATGAACTCAGAGAACTTTTCAAAACTTGGGAAGTTCTTACTTAGTTCTAACTGTTCCGTCACATAGTGATTCCATCTAGAAGCCACTTCTTCAGGTAACTTAGCTAGCATCCTGTGGTTTTCTAGATAGTCGTTCAGTACTTCTAGTCCTCGTACATGTGGGATAGCATTGCTGCATGCTTGCAGGAAGTCACCATACTCTTGGAGTTTGAAGTGTTCTTTAGGACCTATTTTAGGCCAGTTATTCAATTTCTCCCTAAAGGCTCTTTGTACTAAGAAAGGATGACCATATCTTGCATTTAACTTTTCCCAAGCTTGCTTGTAGGCTTCTTCGTCTGTTATATAGAAGTTACCTTCAAGAGCTTTCTTTGCTTCTCCACCAACATATTTCTGAAGGTTGAATAACTTGTCAACTGGTCTGGAGCAATGATGCTCAATGATAATTTCAAAACTTTCCTTCCACTCTATGAACTTCAGTACATCTCCTGAAAATACCGTGGGTTCTGGAACGGGAAGTCTTGCTGGGACTGTTCTCTGTCGTCTTGATGGGACAATAGTCACAACATTCTCCTGATCATTGAGGTGACATCTAGGAACAGAACTATCCTGTTTTATTTCTTCACTTAGTTCTGAATTGGATGAGTCTCTCTCTTCATCTTTCTGAGCAGGGATGGAAGGACAATGATCTTTTTCTTCATTACATACTGATGATTTCCTTCCATTTTCCTGGGCGTATGAAAGGAAGTAGGAGTCTGCGTCTTCATTTAGTACAGATTTGGACTTATGATTACTATTCATGTCCTCTTCATGTACTCTTAGTCTGGCTTCTATAATCTTAACTTCCTTCAGCCTTTCCATTTCTGCTACTCGTAGACGCTGCGCCTCGATGGCAGATTACATCTCAATTTCTGCTCTCTTGACAGCAAGTTGTTCGACAAGTTCTTTTGGCTATTAAAGCACTTGAGGACTCTGATATGTTACTGGCACTTCTGCTAGTGGAAGAAGTCCTACTTGTGATTGTGGTTCCTCCTAAGGACCTAGCATAGTCTCCCATGAAAAGCTTGTTCATTCTCTTTCTTGCCTTAACTTTGTCATAGTTAGCTTCAGATGATAGTTCTCTCATGAGCTTTACTAAATCTTTAGTGACTGCAGTACATGTGTTCATGTTCCTTACAATCTCCTGGGGAGGTGTCGTAGATGACCGCAGATTGACATATGCTGCCATAAGCTCTGAATCGGATTCTTCTACCGACTCTATCATATCACTCAAGTTTCCTTTTATACTTTCTTGCTTCAGTTTTCTACGAATATCTTTAATGTAAGATTTCCACTTATCATACATTCTGGTAAACTTTTTTTCCTTTTAATGCTGCATCTTTCTCCAAATTTTCCAGCATCTTTAGAGTCGGTTTTCTGATACGTTCTGAGCGTCTAAGTTAATTTACTTGGGATATATTTGTTTGGGCCAAGACTAATGCTGCATCAGACTCTTCTACCTCAGGCAGGTTCACTTGCTGTTCACCTTCTATCTTATCTATCTCTGTATCCTCTAACAGTGGCATAGCAATACTAGACTTAGACATTTTTACTTTAAATGTTATAACAATCAATACGATTATTAAGGAGACTTTCACTTTAAATGCAATAGCAATAGGTACAGGCAGTAAAATGACTCTCACTTTAAATACTTTAGAGTCCTTGAACTACAAACTGTCCCTTGTTCTTTACTTACAGTCTCTTTATTCCTGAACACGAAAATGTCTCTTTCTTGTCAAGCCTATGTGCAATGATAGTGATAAAGGAAAACTCTGACCTTATTCTGAAGAGCAGGATACTGTGATCTGTAGGTAGCTGGAACAAATATCAGTCTTAAAGGAGACTTGACTTTCTTGATCTGATGCTTTGCCCTGACTTGCGATGCTTGGCCCTGACTTGCGATGCTCTGGGCTGACTTGCAATGCTCTGCGCTGACTTGCAATGCTCTGCGCTGACTTGCAATGCTTTGCTGACTTGCGATGCTCTGTGCTGACTTGCGATGCTTGGCACTGACTTGCGATGCTTGGCGCTGACTTGCGATGCTTTGCACTGACTTGCGATGCTTTGGGCCTAGTGGCTGGAAACCAGCTGGCTGCAGTACGTGTCTTCTTCATGGGTAGCGGTGTACGCACTCTATCTCTGGACTTTGGCCTCCCACCATACGTCTTTTTTCTCTCTCTAGGAATCGCAGGAGGGTCGGCGCTCTTTCTGTGACTATTTTGCGTTTGCCGTTCTGCCACTTTAAGAGTCGGCTGCAGATTAACTAAAGCACCCGTTCTATGACCTCTATGGTAGCTCCGCTGCTCAAATGCGCTTTTTTTCTGTGCAAGTTGAGGAGCACTATCGCTTCGCCCTCAAAGGCAACTAACAGTTCCACTGTGGCAGGTGCAGCGCTATGAAGTGCCTTATGCGCTATGGCATTAGAAGAATTTTACTTTCTGACCTTTTAGTCCAAACAAGACTGTCTGTTACTCTATAATTCTTCTAGCGCCGTTCTGTGGAAGCAGTAGGTTTAAAGAGCACACCAAACTCTTAAAAATAACTTCTTTATTAACTTCAGCTTCATGTATAACACTGACAATTTTGCAGCAGACAGTCCATATACAAGCAGGTGTTGAATAAAATCGAACAAAATGGCGATTCAACTGTTCACTGAAATGGTGGATATATTTCTCCCTTCAGTATCTATACTTTCACTCTAGGATCTCTCTGAAAAGTATATCTGAGGCTTAATCAATAGTTTACTTGTTTGATATAGTTGGCTTTGAATAGCTTGCTTAGTTTGTTCTTTGAACAGTTTGTGCACTTTGCTTAATTTGGTTTGTTTGAACAATTTGTTTGTTCGATTGTTTGTTCGTTTGTTTGGTGGAACTATAAAGTGAACACATATAACTAGTTCAGTATACAGTTCTATCACATTAACAATAGGAACACATATAACTGTATTAAATACCTGTTTTGGCCTCTTGCTTGCATAAAACAGGACTCTAAACTGGATACTGTGTTCCTCTCCTCTTATCTCTGGTGCAATGAGCTCTAAAACAGCTCTGCTAGAGAATTTTCCAGAGAGAATGGGTGTAAAGCTAGCTGTAATTGGCCAATACTCCTGCTCAATGTGAGATTGGCTGTAATTGGCCAAGACTCCTTGTGGGTAACAAAGCATTAACTCTTAGCTTCCTGGTTTCAATAATGCTGTGTCTTAAGCTTACCTTTACAGTCACACAACACATCTTAAAAGGCATATTCTCTCTTTTGCTTCTGTGAACACAATATAAACTGTTACATGACATTCAAAACATAAATCACAGTAAATAGCTCTGCTTTGTCTCTCACATATGAGCATATGAAATCGCATTAAGGTTATTAGCAGGTCTTGCTGTATACACATGTAAGTCATATTGACAACCTAGGACAGGTCTTAGCTGGCCAGCTACAAATGGCGTGTGTATATTTTTTATTGTTGGCACTGTACTGTATTGTATTGCACTAGTGCGGGCTATTTCCTCTCACTGATTGGCATTTGAGAGCAAAGTGTGTTCCAACTGTACCAGCAATGCCTGGTACACACATTCAGCGGGCTGAACAAAAAAGAACAGAGATCGCTGTACTAAACAAGTGATGTTAACCACTTCCATACAGGACACTTACACCCCCTTCCTTACCAGACCAATTTTCAGCTTTCAGCACTCTCACACTTTAAATGACAATTACTCAGTCATGGTACACTGTACCCAAACAACATTTTTATCATTTTTTTCTCACAAATAGAGCTTTCTTTTGGTGGTATATAATCACTGCTGGGTTTTTTATTTTTTTCAATATAAGCGAAAAAGTAGCGAAAATTTTGAAAAAAAAACACTTTTTTTTAGTTTGTATTGAAAAATTTTGCAAAAAAGTAATTTTTCTTCATAAATTTGGGCGATAATTTATACTGCTACATATCTTTGGTAAAAATAACCCAAATTAGTGGATATTATTTGGTCTCTGTGAAAGTT
>BLSH010502919.1:22109-39049 GCA_018402905.1 Glandirana rugosa
AAAAATTTTAGGGTAATCCCTACATATTTTTGCGTACAGGGGTCTTTTAGGTTGAAAATTTTATGATCGGGTTAGATCAACAACATTGGAATTTTATAATATTTTTGCATACAGTCGTTCCGTTATTACGCTATTACACCTTTACAGTTATTCACCTATCCTTTTTGTTCTTTTTTCGGTATATTGACACCACTTAGAATTTTCGCATAATTTTCCGATCGGGTAGTCCATGGTATAAAAACACCTTCTGGGTATTTTAACTATGTTTTTAATTATCTTTAATTAATTGTTTAATTATTTTAATTATTTTCCAACCGATCGGGTATTTTCGCATTAGGGGTCTCCCAGCTTGAGACCTCTTGGATATACCAGCTCAAATGTTTCCACCCACATGGGATGAACGTGGAATGGGACATCAATTCCTTTATCAACAAAGCTTGATTACGCTTTTATGGGCTAGCCAACCTTTTATTAATTTTATTAATTTGTTAATTAATTTCTATTAATTTTTGTATCAATTTTATGGGTCTTCCACAAAAATATGGTACCTGATGGGCTAGCCTTTTAATACGCTTTTAAGATTCACCACAGTTATATGGCTTTTTTCTTGTTTTTCCTATCCACTTATTGACATTTCCACATTATCGCATTATTGCCTTGCTGACATACGTTTTTATAATATTTTAAGGTTACAACAACTAGATTGGGCTAGTATTTTAAAAGTTGGATTTTCTGGGGACATGCGTTTTTATACATCCCTAATGGGATTTTAAAAATGAAAGTTTTAATTTGTAATATTTTTAAGAGATGTCCATATTTTGATTCACTTTCGTTTCTCTTCTTTGTATAATTTTTAATTATCTTTATATAATTTACATAATTTATGAGGATTTATTATTTCCATATACAGTTTTTATGGACACGCTATCCTAATTTATATATTTAATTATTGTGGTCAAATGCATCAATACACATTGCGTTTTTAAATGTACAACGCAGGTCCTATTTATGCGTTTCGATTTGGCCGCCTATATTATCAAACGAAAAGCGCAATTGTTTCTACATTTTCAACCTATTTATCTATATATGATATAAATACATATCTTGTAATTACTGGTCGTTTTTTCACTATAAAACCAATCTAACGGGGTTTTACCCCTTCTTTCTTCTTTTTTCACACTTTAGTTATTTTTCTTTCAAAAGTAATTTCAAAGCTGCACAGCGGCGGCGGGCCGCCCATCATGTTTTTGTCTTATAATTTGTTCACTCCATCTTTCGGAGTATATTATATTTAATACAATAATATCAATATCTATCACACTATATCACTTTCTAATGTTAGTTTAAGCTTTTTTCCGCTGGTTCCCGGTATGCATTCATTCAGATCACTGAAGAACCAGTACACCCTCTGCATACAGTTCTTTGAACAGGAAGTGACAATGTGGCTTTGTTCTAGCGCGTCATTTCCGGTCCTCACAAACAAAGGAGTACTTCCTGTCTTTTGTCCTCACTTCCGGACATGTATTATGACATTCACCCTGTTCATCACCACTTCTTATCACTAATACACTTCAGAATTGTAACACAATCCACCTTTATGTTTATGCTCAAGTTCCAAGTATTTTCCTTTAACTTTATATTTGTTTCTCTGTTCTGGTATTTATATACAAACCAAAATGAGGCATGGAACTCACGCCATTGGCGCCATTTTGACACTCTCAATGTGACTTCCGTTTTTGGCCCCCTACAGGGGGTAATTTGTGTTCATTGATCTTTTGATATAAATAGGAGATTCAGGCAGGAGGGGGAATACCCCAGATGACGGCCCTTTGAGCCAAAACGCGTCGGTTTCCTCCATCTCCTGCCTTTTTATGACCTCTTTAATTTTTGTATACATGTGAGTATATTTTAACCCGACTTCTGTAATAAACCTTTTTCAAAACGGTATTACACGATTGGGTGTTCCTTTTTCCTCTACTTATGCACATCGGTTTCTGAGACACCGGATGTTTTGAAGTGAGACCTGGAGTTTCTTCTCGAGCCTTCCTCCCCCCCCCGTACATGGATCAGGAGTGACAGACCACCAGGACCCAGGACCATCCCCCCACAACACCAGAGGTCGTATCAGGACGGATTCCTCCTCATACCTGACATCAGCAGATGTGACGACCCATAACCGTGGATGACCAATATTAAACACCGTGCATATTTTACCATCATCTGGTAAGCCTCCACCCATTGTTTTACATCAAGATTTACTGAATATTTATAAGAATATGTGATATCCATGCTTCAAGTGAAGAACTGTCATTTATCTACCTCAATATCGGTGCTGCATATGTTGCTTATTTAATGAGTGTGATAAAGTAGGTCTGTTTGGCAGTGTGGAGGCAGGAATAGTATTTTAGGAGGGCAGATTTGTAATGTTTGAAGTCTTCTTGGAGCTTAGTCTTACGCCACAGATGCTCAAGAGCGCGGCTATGTTTTCTAAGACTTCTGGTGTTGTCCGTTTGCCAGGGTTGTAGGGGCCGGGGCCTGAGTCTGCGTGTAGTAAGGAGGGCGAGCTTGTCTAAGGAGGATGACAGTGAGTTGTTGTAGACAAGTGTGGCTAGGTTGGGGCAGGACAAGGGTGAGATTTTGTCATAGAGGTGGTCATTAGCAGACTGGAGAAGAGAAGGGTTGAAGTGGCGAAGGTTTCTACGGGTAAATGTTAGGTGGTTGGAGGGAGAGGAGATGGAAGACAGTGAAAGAGTGAAACCAATAAGGTGGTGATCAGAGAGTGGGAGAGGATTGTTGGAAAGGTTGCACTGAGTGCACAGATAGGATTAATACATCCTTACATGTATTATTTAACCACTTCAGCCCCGGAAGGATTTCACACTTTAGGAACAGAGCACTTTTTGCGATTCGGGACTATGTCGCTTTAACTGACAATTGCGCGGTCGTGTAACATTGTACCTAAACGAAATTTGCGCCCTTTTTTCCCACAAATAGAGCTTTCTTTCTGTGGTATTTGATCACCTCTGCGTCATTTCTGATCGCCGCTATAAACAAAAGAAGAGCGACAATTTTGCAATAAAAAACAAATTTCTTACTTTTTGCTAAAATACAAATCCCAAAAAAAAATATAAAAAAACATTTTTTTTCAACGGTTTTGGCCGATTTTTAGTCTTCCTCATATTTGTGATAAAAAAAAAATCGCAATCGGCGTTTATTGATTGGTTTGAGCAAAAGTGGCCGCGTTTACGAATGATGAGAATTAATTTCTGGGGTTTTTATTTTTTTTTATTTTTTACTAGTAATGGTGGCAATCTGCGATTTTTAGCGGTACTGCGATATTTCAGCGGACATTCGGACCATTTTCACACTTTTTTGGGACCACTGGCATCTATACAGTGATCAGTGCTATAAAAATGCACTGATCACTGTGTAAATGTCATTGGCAGTGAAGGGGTTAACCTGGGGGGGCGCTCTGAGGGTTAACTGTGTTCCCTGGGCATGTTCTAACTGTGTTGGTGTTTGACTGGCAGGGGAAGGGGCGTGATCACAGCTTCCATATAGAGGAAGGCTGTGATCACAGCCCTTCCCCCTGTCACAGAACGGAGATCCGTGTTTACTTACACGGACATCCATTCTTTCACTGCAGGGGGGGCATCGCGGGTAGCTGGTGGAGATTGAGTCCGCCACACCCGCTCCCTGGCCCCCCCCAACACAGTGAGTGTGCGGGCGTGCCTCTGGCGGCGGCGCGAGCTCACAGTGCATGATATCGCAGCCGCCGTCATATGACAGCGGTTTGCGATATCGAGCCACCTTGTCGCCGTCAACCTGCGGTTGATGGTCGGCAAGTGGTTAACTGCAAGCAGTATAAGTACATGAATGTGACGTGGTATCAGTCTCCTTTCATTCCCTGTACAGTAGAGGTCAGATAGGAGAGGGAAATGCAGCAGAAGGAGCCAATCAGCTGTGTTGCAGGGAAAGGAACATGTTCAATGGAGTAGAAAACAGAGTGACAGAGAAATGATCTCATCAGTCTGCTTTTTCTTTCATTGCCCAGTCACAGATTGGTGGAGCGACAGGACCTGTAAGTGAACTACAGTAGAGAAAAATTGGGTCTCCTGCTTTGCCAGACAAAACTGTACTGTGTGACAGAGCTGTGTTAATCTCATAACTGAATGGACAGTAGGGATCAGCTTGTTCTTATGTATTGGAAACCTGGTTCAAATCAAAATGGGTTGAATATTTTACCAGTGTTGAATGGAAAGTTGGCATTGAGTTCAATCGAACTCCCGCTATTTATTACTGTAATGCAGTCAGTCTGCATACACAGTAATAAACATGGGGCTCCTTTACTTTTTTTAGCAGCTAAGTGCTGCAGCAGGGGTTAAAATTCCCTGTGCTGCCAGCCCATAGGATAGTTGGACCGCGGCTCTGTCACACAAAGCAGTGGTCTGTCTCTCCAGTGGTCCAACAGTCCTTCCCCAAGAATACGGTTTCAATCAACAGGGCCACTCGGGGAGACAGAATGCAGTTGATTGGAGCAGTGGAGGGGGGTTAGGACATTGGAGAGCCGTGCTCTGCGTGAGAGAGCTGCGGTCTGACTCTACTAGGTGCAGCCAGCACAGAATATTTACCCCTTTACCCCTTGTTATGTCTGATTGGATCGCTCATTATATTTGAGGCAGTTGGGGTTATATAGCTCATACTTCTGTATGACTATTTGCTGTGCTCGTATCTATACTTTCCATTTACACCATATGTCAGGATGTGTACTATTGAAATCATTATATGTTTCCATACATGGATAATACGTTGCTTGTTTAATACCATTTTATTGAAATAGAAATTAAGGAAAGAGATCCCCATATCTATTACTGTATATACAGCCCTGCTGCACTACAATAACAAATGACAAGGGATCAGTTGGGCTTAAGGAATTCTTTCTGTTTATTAGGACTGTTAGGAACTGCTGTGATAACCCTCGGCTATCATCTCTCTGTCAGTCTGTCTTGAGTCCAATGAGAGACTCAGCTACAAGGTTACAAACAGTCAATCTACAAGACAGGATGTACTGCAGGATAAGATAACATGTTATGATGTAGCAAGTTACAAGAGAGGATATATTACAGGATAAGATAACATGTTATGATGTAATTACTCAGAAGTGACCCCCACAGGGTCAAACAGACAGTTAAAGGACAGGATATGTTGTGTGCCGAGACAAAAAGCCTTGTCAGCATAAACTTCTTGCTAATATTAAAGCAGCATTTTTCTTTATACAACAATATGAAATAATTAAGGATAATAGGTTCCCTACCCTTTACAATCCTCTCTTAAAACCAATTTTCATGGTTTTCGCCATACTTCCAGGGCCATACTAGACATCATCAGGAACATATAGTTTTCCTGGGAAAATTAGTGGACATAGAACTCTTGGATCCTTTGTCTCCTTACTGCAAAGAAAGGGCAATGTCCATCCTTTTATATATGATGAGATTCTTTCTCTTTTGTCTATGCCTTTTAATATACTCAGTGTATTGGCCAGAATTTGAGAGGGTTGTCTGGTTAGGAAGTAGGGAGAAATACATAGAGAGATTGTCAACTCCTTTACTAAGCATTTTCCTAAAACATGGAATGACACAGCATACCACTATACCTATAATTATGAGTATGATTAATATGATAAGACCTAGCTGAATAAGGGCTTGCTTCCAGCTAGTGAACCACCCGAAGTATTGATCCCAAGGATTGTCTATGCCCAAATTTGTTACCAAAACATTGGTGACTATAATTTATCCATTCTACATTCTAATTAACGGTTATTGTGGGGATAAGGGATTCAAATCCAGCTGTCACTTGATCTCTGGCTTTGAGTTCACCTTGAACCCCTCTTTGAACATCTATATATATGTACCCCTATGAATATAAAAATGTACACTGACAAAATACTATAGGACAGTGAACTATATGGCAGTAGTCAAAAGTAAAGGTGGTTACATATATATATATATATATATGGTGTGTTATACCAGAATGTTGTGAGATTGGGAGTTTTACCCTTTTTGGGTAATGACCACCTCTGTACTAGTACACATGAGAAAAGTCAATAAAATCACTAGAGATGGGGGTAGGATCAGGGGGATTAAGGGCCATTGTCCAGAATTCAGGTAGCAGTTAATTTTCAGGGTCAAGGTTGTCTACCTCCATTAATACCCCCTTGTCTTGACTTTCCTTTTCAAGGTCAGGGCTTTCTGCCCCCATTAGTACCTCCTTTCTTGCTTCTGGGACCTCTGGGTCAGGTCTCTTCTTTACCAATTTTACTCCGGTGGCATGAATCCAGGCAGGGTTGTGTTCTGTCAGAACTACAGTTCTGGTTAAAGCTATCATTGCAGTCTTGGGGCTATAAATGAAATCCGAAACACAGTACAACAAGTCTGCTTATGTGTAATCCTACTGAAAGCGAGGGCTTAAAAAAAAAATTATAGTGAAAAATATGCATAAAACATAAATGTGTTCTGAGTTGTAACCTAGGGATGATCATATAATCATCCTAATCAATGTCTGTATCTTCTATTAACAATAAAGCAGCTAAATGGGTGGTTTTCCCAAGTGCCCAATAGAAAGCAAAACAAAATTTAGGCAGTGCTGTAAGAAATCCATCTTGGAGCCAGGAAAATAAATAATTCAGATCATCACATATCCAAGAGTTTCATTTTCTCAAAAGCAGCGACATCTCCTCCTGTCACTGGATGTTCTCTCGTCTCAAATAAACACATTCATTAGTACATTATGAAGATACAAAGGTAACATTAGCCACATAATATTGATACAATATGTTGTGTGATTAGACTTCAGCTTTTTCATGAGAACCGAGCATAAGACATTCTCTCAAGATAAGGCCAGAAACAAGCCAGACTAACAGATATTTAAAGTGGAACCCTAACATACAAAATGGATACCGTCAAATACTTTCAAAATCAATATTTTATAGATTCACATAAAGTATTACTCTAGCTACATTTTAATAAAAGACTCCTGACTTAACCCATTCTTCCAACATTTCCCCCTTCTGTTGAACCTACAAAATGTAGATTCTTATTTAAGCTCCCATTCCATTAGCCTGTCTCGGTGGGGATTTGCAAAAAAAAAAAAACAGCATCACTCTCTCATACAAGCAGTGTGGCTAATCCTAATTTGTCATATAAATCAGGGTCTTGTGTGGACAGCGCTGCATATATTACATCACCCGCAGCTCCATCTGCTACCCTTGAGATGAGTCCCTTCATGCATGGTACCAGACAGCAGCCTACACATAATACTGACAGTACCACCGCAGTGACCAAAAACTTGCCCCACTTGCCAAACCAAGGTTCCATCCATGCGGTGAAGGGGTCCTCAATCCCACTATTTTCTGCCAGCTCTTGAGACAGCGTCTCCAAGCCCTTCAATGCTCAGGAGACACTGCCATCTGGGGCAGTATTACTAGGGATAAATGTGCAACATGTGGTGCCAAACATTATACAGACCCCTCCCCTCTTGGCCAGGAGCATGTCCAAGGAGATTCTGTTCTGCCAGGCTGTCAGTGAGGTGGCATCAAGCTGCTCGGCAAGGCCCTTGACTGCATCTCGTGTGTAGCCAACAAAGCGCTGTTGATTGTAACATATAGTCTATCCAATCAGTATTTTTATTTACAGATATAAACAAAAAATTTATAAAATGCTGTGCCTTGGTCTGAGCTAATTTGCAGGGGTATTCCCCACCTGGGAATAATCTCCCTGGTCAGGATTCCCACCACCGTTTTGGCGTCTTCCCTTTTGGTTGGAAACATTTGCGGCCATCGGGAGAACATGTCAACAATCACACATGCTGGTTGTTGTCCCCCTTTCTGTTGTGTGATGTGAGTAAAGTCAATTTGGAGGTATGTGAACGGGGTTATGGGGTAAGGTAGATGTTGATGTGTTACATGGTGTGGGTTATTAGGATTGTTTCTTATGCATGTAATACACCTCTTTACATAACTTTCCACCATCTCTTTTGCACTTGTAATGTAGAAATCTTTTAATAGCTGTGTCAGGGTACATTTCCATCCCAGATGTCCCACCCCATGGTAGTGTGCAATGTATATTGGTGCACTGCATCGTGCATGGCCTCCCCTCTTTGCAGATTAATCCAGATTTTGGATTCTTCTGCAAAACAGGATAACACCAGTCCTCCAGCTCTGCTGGAGATGCAGATTGTTGGAGGTCTGCAATTAACTGTGCTTCTCCGGGAAGAATGGGAACCAGACTGGGCATCTGTTCCCCTCTTTGGGATTGTGCAGCCTTTTTTTCTTCCTGATCAGCTAAAGCATTTCCTTTGCTAACATCATCTATCCCATGGGTATGTGCCTTACAGTGTCATCAATAAATTACATGTCATATTGAAAACTGGGGGGGGGGGGCTGGAACAGTCACTAGGCTTGGTCTTCCACTGGCACACACTACACAGTCAGAGGCATTAGTAGAATTGGCTGTAAACTTCATCCATTCCAACCATTCATTCTTGTCAGAATAACCAGTCTCTATGCTCAATCTTCTGGCTGTATTACTACCCCAATTACCTTGTTATCCTGCCGCACCCCAACCTCAGGGGGTAAGTTGCCCATGTCTCCGGCAGGGGCACTTTGGGGAGGGTTTACCTGAAGTTTGACTTCAGCCCAAGGATCCGTCCCTGACATAGTTATTCTTAGCCTATATACTCCACTGTCTTTAACCTCTGGGTTCTGTACTCTGAGTATAATATTCCCTTGGCTTCCCTTCGCTAAGGGGACCCTCTGATAGGTGCTTATGTCATCTGGGGGAATCCTAGCCAAACTAGTCTCCTACCTTTGGTCTGTTTTTCGCCATACATTCTCCCAATAACCACATTCCCACACATATATATATATTATAGGCCTCAAGGTCATAAGTAACTTTTGTTGGGTCAAATACCTGGCTCTTTGTTAAGGTAAACACTATGGTCTGGTTTGAAGCTTCCATGTTCCACGCTGGTGTTTCTAGTACACCCCACCCTTAACTTCTCCTGTATTCAGCCTTCTTATCCTCCTCCTAGAGAGATCTGACATTTTCTTTCTTTCAACTTCAAAGTCTCCCAGAGCCAATAGGTGTCAAGACCCACGGCGAATAAGGTACAAGCAATAATCAGAAACCTTCCTTGAATGTTTTTTTGTGGTAACCCGGGGTCAGCAGAAAAAGCATGGTCACCTCCTATCTACCTATCCCTATGTGTTGAGTTCACAGTGTTACTTTCACCTCTTGTAGGAGGGAGGTGGTCTCTCCTTCCAGGATGTGAATCTCTTTATTTAAAAGAAAAGATGTTCCTCCATTCACAACACTCACTCAAATAGATTTGTTTTCTAGTCTAATGATTTTTGGGGACACTCTGTTACCCTCGGGGATATTAGGGTCTGGATGTTTGCTTACTGACTTTAACAGCGGTAGGTGCGATTAAGAGTGCCTGGTAAGGTCCTTCAGTTTTTCCTTTTTGTGCACCTTTATCCAGATCCAGTCTCCTGATTCCACAAGAATTGGTCTTTCACCTTCTGATGCGATACCTGGGGATGAACAAAACTGCTAGACAGAAGTGGATTAGAATCTGAGCCTAACCACAGGGTACCTTCCCTTGTACCACCTTGTGTTTCCACTTTTGTTCCCTTTGTTTCAGGGGATATTGCCTTTTGTGTGGGCGGAAGGAACCTTTGGAGTTATGATTAGTGCATCCACAGTTTTCATCAACCCAATATCACTTTTGCTGGCTAATCAGAGCGTCAGGGGCAGAGTGGCCAGTTCTCCCCCTTCTACCTCTGTCAGCAATATGTCCAATCATTTATCCTCCTTCCACACAAAACGTTCAGATATGTTCAACACCTCTTATTATACATCTATAACCTGTATTCCCACCCTCTGCAATTCTCCAGGCATCATTCCCATCACACCATGCCCAAGACTTCCCCGTGGGTCGCCTGAATGAGGTGCGGGGACAACAAAACTTGCTGCCTGTAAAATTTCCTAAGGGTGGGACCACATATCACACTCATATTGATGTTACTATTTCAATGACTGTTTCAATTCTATACAGATCTAGTTTCTTCTATATTAACAAACAACTCATAAAACAATCATTAAGTCATCCAGATGGTGACTTATTAGCGGCTATAATAAAAGTGACACAGACTAAACAGATGTGTGAAGAACATGTTCTGTTTGCAGAACAGATGGGCAGTTATTCATGGTTTCATTTAAAAAGACACACAGACTTTAAATAATTTTGCAGAACAGATGTGCAGTTATTCACGGTTTCATTTAAAGTGACACACAGACTTTAAATAATTTTGCAGAACAGATGTGCACTTATTCACGGTTTCATTTAAAGTGACACACAGACTTTAAATCATTTTGCAGAACAGATGTGCAGTTATTCACAGTTTCATTTAAAGTGACACACAGACTTTAAATAATTTTGCAGAACAGATGTGCACTTATTCCTGGTTTCATTTAAAGTGACACACAGACTTTAAATAAGTTTGCAGAACAGATGTGCACTTATTCCCGGTTTCATTTAAAGTGACACACACATTTTGCAGAACAGTGATATGGGTTCTCCCGGCTTATTTATACTTTTTTGACACAGTTTGAAGATGATTTTAGAACAGTTCTATGGCCTCTACCGTTAATTAATACTTTTCAGACCCATTTTTGCATTTTTTATGTTTTTATTTTTTAAAAATATTTAAAGTTATTTCCCTGTCCCCATTTATTTGTAGGTCACTTGTCCCATCCTTACCCCCATTTCCTTCCTTTTGCAGACCTCTAGGACCTTCCAGGACTATTTTACAGCCTTTTTTGTGCCTAAAAGTCCGTGTCCCCATTGATTTCAATGGGGTTCGGGGTCCGGGACAAAGTTCGGGTTCTGTCCGGACCCAAACCCGGACTTTGTCCCGAAGTTCGGCCGAACCAGCAGAACCCGGACTTCTAGAAGTTCGCTCATCTCTAGACAGGATATGTTGTGTGCCGAGACAAAAGCCTTGTCAGCATAAACTTCTTGCTAATATTAAAGCAGCATTTTTCTTTATACAACAATATGAAATAATTAAGGATAATAGATTCCCTACCCTTTACAAGGACCCTGGGCCATATGGCTGAAGGTGTCTGGAAGTAGTAGTGACGTGTAAGAGAAATGGATCAATGGACATCTACAAAACAACAATTTCTGTATGCATTGCCCACTGATTGATTTATATTCCTTCTTTTGTTGAATTTCCCAGAACTTACGGATTTTCACCCTGCAGTCATCTGTAACAACGACACTATGACAGTCACAGTCAGTAAATGTGAACTAGCAGCACTTGGTCTCGACTCTTCCACAGTTCATCTGAGGAACCCATCAATAGAATGCAATCTCCAATTTCTAAACTCCATCAATGGCCAGACAGTGACTTCTATCAGGGCCCAAGCAGCATCCAGTTGGTGTGGAAACACAGTGACGGTAACACACGATTGATTGATTTATTCATTAATTTCAGCAACTCCTGCGTCATATTATGTGTATTCCTTACTTTTATGAAAAAAGCGACCCTCAGAAATTTATTTCAGTTTTTTAAAGAGATAATCTAAAGCCCAACTCTAGCCCAAAACGTTACTTTTCATTTAGGATCGACTGGGGAAAAAATAGAGGACTTTTTTTTGTTTGAGAGATTTTTTTTTTCTCACTTCTTGTCAGGAATTTAAAATAAATCCAGACTGGTGAAAATATGGAACTTCTGAAAAATGTTTTATCAATGTGTTTAACTTCCTGTCACAGTGACAACCACATTTCTTCTATAGACATCCTAGCGATAGGTAGTGAGAGAAGACCTTCTCAATGGGTCACTGTGGTAGGCTTTAAGGGATAACTCCACTTTTTTTTACAGTTATCCCAGAAATGGAAGTCCGCTCTCCCCCAGAAAGACCCCAAAGTTTTCTACTTCCCAGTCTCTGATCCATGGAGATCTTATCTGCGTGTTAAATGGTTCTTCACAAAAACTCTCCCAGCCAGGCCATGCATACGCAGTAGACTTTCCCTTTAGTTAAGGTTAACACTAGTGTTGCTGCAGCATGATGCATTTTTGTAGTGCGGCATTGTGCGTTTTGATGCATTTTTTTCATGCTGATGTGTTTTTTTTGTAGAAGGCTGGATTTTATACAGAAAACTCTGCCAAAAACGCACTAAAGCTAGGTTCAAATCTATGCATGTAAGAGTCCTTTCACACTAGCGGATCGTTCGGGTCCGCCTGTCAGTTTTTTAGGCGGACCTGAACGGATGCTCTATTGTCCTCTATGGAGCGATGGATGTCAGCGATGGCATGTCCGCTGACATCCAATCCACTCCGATCCCCAAATACAGACGGATGGAAACCCTATTTTCCATCCGCTTGGCAGGTCGAATCGGATGAACATGGACAGACGGTCAGTGTTCATCCGATCCCCCAAAGAGGAGAGCAGAGCTCTGACAGGTCAGTTTCTGTGCAGAGACGATCCTGTCATCCGCCGGCTCAGCAGGGATCAAAGGATGGATCCCCGTTGAGCAGCGGAGCCCGTCAAAACGGGCTCCGCTCGTGTGAAAGGAGCCTAAGGTTGATGCTTTTTATGTGTTTTTGTGGTGCATTTTTCATGCGCTTTTAATGCCTTTTCATGCTTCCTGCATTTTTTGGTAGAAGGAGGAGACCAAGCCAAAAGTGATTTAAAAACATATGTATGTATTTAATGCGGTTCCATTGAAGTCTATGGAACCAAAAACGCACTGTTCTGTGTGTAAGAAAAGTTCCTGCACCTTTCCTAAAAAACGCATTGCAGGAAACTGTAAAAATGTGAATGGGACCCTTATGGACAAATGTTAAATGGAGTGTAGTTTGTTTCTGCAGATCTACAAATGCTCTAAAAACCCACATAGATATGAACCTAGCCTAAAAATGCATGTACATGCAGTTTACATGCGCTCCTATTGAAGGCTATGGGGCAAAAAACTGCACCAAAGAAGTGCCTGTGGCTTTTCAAAAACGAGCTTCAGCTGTGCTGCATTGATGTGAACCGGAACCATAGAGGATAAAGAGAGGCCTGGAGAGAATGGAATAGCGGAGGGCCGGCATGACAGGGGTTAAAAGGGGCCTTAGCTGGGTTGGTAGAGGAGGTGATCCCCAGGTCAGGGGGCAGTACTAGGGTGGGAGGGGTGCAATATTAGATCAGGGCAGGACAGGAAGTAGGAAGCAGTTGAGGAAGAGCAGGAGAAGAGATTAGAGATTAGCAGGTGAAGTGCTGGGAGTCATAGGGCAGGTAGCAGCATGTCGGCGGCCTCAGCAGCGGAGCTGGGCGAAGTAGAGGGCCTGTTGTCGCAGCTGCGGGAGGCAGCTGCGGCGAGGGGACCGGGATGGCTCCAGGAGCGTATGGTGGAGCTGCTACGTGGTGCGGGGCAGGGGGCTGCTGAATCCGCCCCTCCCCCCGCAGCCACACGTGCACGGCGGTCCCGTCCTCCGGAGCGGCTGAGCCCGGAGGACAGCAGGAGGATCCAGCGCCACCTTAGGAGCCCCTCGGATAGTTCCAGGGACCCTCCGGGGGCGGGGCGCAAGCGTCGCTCGGCCGGGAGTTTGGAGCCCCCCGGGAAGAATCCTCGTCTGAGGCGGGATCGCGGGACAGCGGCTCATTCACCCAGGCGCGGAGCCGTTCGGTCCCCAGCGGGGGAGAAGGTTGCGGATCCGGCGCCCTCTGGTGGCAGGCGGGTGGCTCTGCGGGCAGGAGGCGCTACAGCGGGAACCGGCCTGTCCCCAGGTGCGGCCGGTGTCCCAGCAACACAACGTCCCTCCAGGCAGAGGCAGTCTGGCGCGGCTCTGCAAGTGGGCGAAGGCAGCATGGCTGGGAGCGGGAAGTCCACCGCAGCTGTGGGATCGGTGGCCCCTGCTGGTCGTGGCGGGGAGCGCGCCCGGCGGGAGGAGGGAGAATCTATGCCTGGGCCTAGTGGATTGAGCCAGGAGAAGGCGGCCGGCCTCCAGGTCGGGGGGCTGCGGGCCAGGGCTTGGCGGCTACAGATGAGGAAGACCCCCTCAGCTTGTCAGAAGGGGAGCTGGAGGACGATGGAGGATCGGTGGAGGAGGACGCGGCGGTGGAGGAGCGTATGACGGCTGGTGGACCGGAGCATCCGCGGCAGCCTGGTAAGAGGCCTGTAGGCCATTATTCTTCTTTGTCCGGTATGAATGACGGGGTGTCTGTGAGTGGGTCGGGGGGTTCTGCGGCGGGTGTGCCCGCAGGACAGGTGGGTTTGGCGCAGCTCTTAGTGGGTTTGCGGGAGGTGGTCGGCCGGTTGGAATCCGCGCAGGGAATGCCAACGGCGGCGTGGGCCCGGTCGGCCCCGCCTAGTGCGGGTTCGGTGCAGGCGCCACAGGGGCTGGGCGGGGGTACATTCGCTCCAGTGGGGGAGGTTGGTGTAGGTGTGGTTAGGTCAGCGGACAGGGAGGAGGGGACCCTCCTCTCTGATTCGGCCAGGGGCGAGGTGTACGTGTGTTTTGAGGGCCCCCTGGGAGCTCACCTTAAGCAGGAGGTGAGAGAGCGCATATGGAAAGGTGAGTATGTCGATATCTTCTCACTGCTTCCGTTGGAGCGTTTTCATCTGGACAGAGGTAAGTTGGAGGATGCCAAGAAGGAGGATGAGGAGAGGAGGAGGGTTAGACTTATCCCCCGTACGTTTGGCAACTGGATGCAAGCGTTTGCTATTTTAGCTAGTGTGATAGGGGAACGGGCGCCGGAGCATTGTTCGGCGTTGTTTTGTTATTTGGACGCGATTGGAGAAGCGCATCGGGTGTATGGTGGCGTCGCGTGGCTCAGGTATGATGAGCAGTTCCGGCAGCGGAAGGCAATTAGGCCGTCGTTGATGTGGGACCACAAGGATATTAGTCTGTGGATGCGGCTCATGACGTCGGCACGGGCGGGGAGTCAGTTTTTTCAGTCAGGGGCTGGCGGACCCTCATCCTCGGGTCAGTCGGCACCCTCATCCTCGGGTCAGTCGGCCTATAAAAAACGGGGATTTTGTTGGGCCTTCAATGATGGTACGTGCAAGTTTGGCGCGTCATGCCGCTACAAGCACGAGTGCTCCGGGTGTGGAGGCGTCCATCCCATGTCTAAGTGCGTGCAGAAGGGCAGGGGTAGACTTGGGGATGCTGCAGGAAAGAGGGAGGACTCCGGTGAGCGTAGTAAGGATGCGCCCGTTCCTAAGTAGATATCCGGACCGGGCGGCGGCGGATTTGTTGGAGCGTGGTTTTACGGAGGGTTTTCGGATTCCTTGTAGTCTACCTAAGCTTCCCCCGTTCGCGGATAATTTGCGATCAGCTGCGGTGCACCCGGAGGTGGTGTCTGAGAAGCTGGCCAAGGAGGTGGCGTTGGGGCGCATGGCTGGCCCTTTCCTGGAGCCGCCTCTGGATAATTTGGTGGTTTCCCCGTTGGGGGTGGTCCCCAAAAAGGAACCCAACAAATATCGATTGATTCACCATCTTTCTTATCCTAAGGGTACGTCGGTGAACGAGCATATTGACCCGGAGTTGTGTTCTGTGTCGTATACCTCGTTCGACGTGGCTGTGCGATGGGTTAAAAAGTACGGGAGAGGCGCGCTGCTCGCAAAGACGGACGTTGAGTCGGCATTTCGGTTGCTGCCAGTACACCCGGGTAGTTTCTATTTATTGGGATGTCAGTGGAATGGGGGGTTTTTTGTAGATCGGTGTCTCCCCATGGGGTGTTCCATTTCGTGTTCGCTGTTTGAACGTTTTAGCAAATTTTTTGAATGGGCGGTTCGGGAAGTGTCTGGCACCGCGTCGGTTATCCACTATTTGGACGACTTTTTGTGTATTGGACCGGCGGGTTCCAATGTTTGTCGTATTCTGTTGGCAACCATTCAGCATTTGGCAGAGCGCTTCGGGATTCCATTGGCGGCCGACAAAATGGAGGGGCCTTCAACAGCGCTTAGTTTCTTGGGGATTCACATAGACACCGTTAAAATGGAGTGTCGCCTTCCGGATGACAAACTGGGGGACTTGAGGAGGTCGGTTACGTTGGCAAGGGTGGCTGATAAGTTGACGTTGCGGCAGCTGCAGTCGCTGCTTGGCAAGTTGAACTTTGCGTGCAGAATTTTGCCGATGGGCAGGGTGTTTAACAGGAGGTTGTCGGCGGCCACTGCAGGTGTTAAGTCACCCGGCCACCGCATACGGATTACGCGAGAGTTGAAGGCGGATCTGCTGGTTTGGGAGTCCTTTTTGGACTCCTATAACGGGAGGTCTGTTTGGATGTCCGATGCCTTTTTGAGTTTCGATATGGAGCTTTACACAGATGCTGCGGGTTCGGCGGGTTATGGGGCGTATTTTGGGGGACGATGGAGCGCGGCCCCTTGGCCCGTGGAATGGGTGGAGGAAGGTTTCACAAAAAATTTGGTGCTGTTGGAGTTGTTCCCCATAGTGGTGGCGGTGGAATTGTGGGGGTCACAGTTTAAGGACCGGAAGATTCGTTTCAATTGTGACAATATGGGCGTGGTAATGGCCATCAACAGCGTGTCAGCTTCTTCCCCCCCGGTAGTGCGGTTGTTGCGACATTTGGTGCTGGCATGTTTGCGGGTGAATACTTTTGTTTATGCTGTTCATGTGCCGGGTTGTACCAACTGTGTGGCTGACGCCCTTTCTCGCTTTCAGTGGGACAGATTCCGAAGATTGGCCCCGGAGGCGGCGCAATCGGGGGTTCCCTGTCCGGACTGGCTGTGGAGGGTTGCATTGAGATGATCGCTCCTCTGATTCGGCGGTCGGTGAGTCAGGCCACTTGGGTTGCTTATTCCAAAGTTTGGGAGGAGTGGTTCGGCTTGATGCAGGCGGTTGGACTGTCCGTTGGGGAGGAGGAATATAG
>BLSH010502989.1:2664-14011 GCA_018402905.1 Glandirana rugosa
CGTAAACTGCCGCTGTTCCACCGACGAATCGCATTTAGCGGTAGTATACTGCCGCCGGCGCTAGTGCTCGGTACACGCGTGCGCGCGGGGGATCCGCGCCCGCGACGTTGCCGTAAGCTATGTCCCGGAAAGTTAGATGTCCCGGTCCGGTTACTAAAAACCGGACCGGGACATCTAGCGGGGACGGTTACTTTACAAGGAGACGGAGACATTTACATTTGTCTCCGTCCCCTTCAAGTGCGGAGAAGGAGGGACTTCGGGAAAAGCCAAAGTCTCTCCTTCTTCTTCGTAGTCCTTGCAAACGTGTTGTCGTGTGACTCATTGGCAGGGGCGATCTACAGGGCCAGGCCAAAAATCATTGGCCTGGCCCTGTAGATTGAAAGGCCCTGTATCGAATGCCGTTGCAGCGCCCGCGCCTAGGGGGCGCGCGTGCGCACATGGCTCGTGATCGCGGCCGCCGTCATATGATGGCGATTTACGCTAAGCAGCCACCTTGTCGCCGTCAAATGCCGATCAGCGGTCGGCAAGCGGTTAAAGCGGAGTTCCACCCAAAAGTGGAACTTCTGTTTTAATGGAAGGTGACCCCCCGACATGCCACAATTGGCATGTCTTTTTTTTGGGGGGGGTGACCAGGAACCCTGTTTTTACAGGGTCCCAGGTCCACTTCCTCCCCTGGCGCCACGGCTCCAGGAAGGAAGTCCACCCCCCTTTCGGCGATATTCTGGGATACATCACCGGTCCCAGAAGATACGCCGGCCAGTCACAAGGCGCAGCGTGACTCGCGCATGTGCAGTGCGCGCCCGGCTTTGAATGCCCACACCTGTGATGCCGGCGCCGCCAAGGGGAGGGGGCGAAGAGCGAGCCCTCGGGCGACCGCATCGCTGGAGCGAGGGACAAGTGAGCGTCCGATTTATTAAAAGTCGGCAGCTACACTTTTTGTAGCTGCTGACTTTTACATGGGTGGAACTCCGCTTTACGATACAACTAGACAAGACATACAAATGGATATAAACCACAGGACTCTGTCACGGACAAACAGAGGATACCCAACGCATTTCGCATTAATGGTACAGTACTCTTCATCGGGTATGTGGTATATACAGGTACTGGTCTAATCTTGTTATAGAAGCAAAATGACTGTTCTATGTGAACATTTCTTCCAGTTAAAAGGAAAAGCAACTGCCAACCATACACCGAGGTCCAAAGGCTGGAGAAGGCGTGGGGACACTCCAATCACAAAGGGCATCCCACCCAGCCTGTGTTACAGTTGTGGTGAACAACGGTGGTAGATGACTCCAGGTACAGACTGCGTAGGTTGTAATGTAGGCAGGGCCGGCCCTACCATGGGTCCCAGTGGGTCCATTGGACCTAGGCAGCACTTTGAGAGGGGCAGCAAATTGAACCATGGCCTCCTCTTCTCTTCTATTTACCCAGCAAATTGATGACCAAGATTTTTTTCCAGCAGTTGTGTGTCATGATAACTGCCCCTTGGGCCACTCCACCTGCCCCTATACTGCCCCAGCCTGTCTATATACTGCCCCAGCCTGTCTTTTTACTACCCTAGCCTGCCCCTATACTGCCATAGCCTGTCTATATAGTGCCCTAGCCTGGCTATATACTGCCCCAGCCTGTCTATATACTGCCCCAGCCTGTCTATATACTGCCCCAGCCTGTCTATATACTACCCCAACCTGTCTATATACTACCCCAACCTGTCTATATACTGCCCAGCCTGTCTATATACTACCTTAGCCTGCCCCTATACTGCCCCAGCCTGTCTATATACTGCCCCAGCCTGTCTATATACTACCCTAGCCCGCCCCTATACTGCCCTAGCCTGTCTATATACTACCCTAGCCCGCCCCTATACTGCCCTAGCCTGTCTATATAATACCCTAGCCCGCCCCTATACTGCCCTAGCCTGTCTATATACTACCCTAGCCCACCCCTTGGAATTGAACATAATGGAATGTCATATAATTTTGCATATAGACGAGGTGCTGTTACATGTAAATTTGACTTCCTGATAAATGTAATTTTAGTTTTAATTATCATGATATAAAATAATGGATTGGATGTGGGTGCATTTTGGTGAGCGTGATTATTATTTTTTTTTGGGGGGGGGGGCAGCATTTCATTCTTGGACCCAGGCGGCACAATGTCTTGGGCCAGCCCTGTATGTAGGTGTAAAGCATACACTTCAGCATTTAGCCATGGAGGTGCGTGGCAGTTCCCACGTTCACTCATATGCATTATGACGTCCTCAGGAAATGTAGAGGCAGAGTAATTGCATCTCAGACATTCCTTATGCATTTGGATATCTCAGTCTCTGCAGTGTTGGGTCTGGAGTCATCTAAAAGGCAGTGTAGGAATGCTCACCATTCATGGAGATCTGGGTGGAACTTTTCATTTAAAATCGGCATGTAATTTAGGCCAGGGCCTCATCTATGCGTTCCCACAGCAAAAACGCACCACCGTGTATCAGATGCACAGGGGTGCCATTAATTCCTAATGGCACCCCCACACATTGGAAATTACGGTGCATTTTTCCCTGTGCGGAAACGCATAGCACAGCATCGACCGGGTACCGGTACCAGGATCTCCAGGTTCAGGGACACTTTTCTTGTGTTTCCCACAGGTTCAGCACCCCATTCAAATGAATGGGTTACTGTGTGTGCACTGATGTGGCTGCTGGGAAACCAGCCCAGCCTTGCTGTGCTTTGGAGTCACCGGAAAGATGCAGATTTACATTCACCTCCCATTGTGGAAGTGTACCACATGACCACTAAATTTACCGTAATCTACAGCCTCCTCCTGAACAGGGTGGTACCCCATGCATCGGCGCAGAAAGAAAGTGCTGTCCTAACATAACCCCTCTACTTGTCTCTGCAGTACTGATCCAACAAACCATCTTTTTTTTCTGTCTTAGAGTAAATGCCGAGTGGAATCCAGCACAGACTCCGAGTCCGACAATAACGAGGTATTCCCGAGCTTCTCGTTTCTTGCTTCATTATATTAATTTATCGTAGATACTGGTAGTTGGTCACATCCAAGTGGACCGGTTCTGTAATGCAGAAGACATTGCATAGCTTCTCCAATATACTTCTTCAGTTCTTATAAGTGTCAGGAAGATACTCCAATATTTGTATCTAGACAGGTAAGAGCAGTCCAAGGTCATCCAGTGCCCAGGGCAAAGATGCCAAATTGCCCCCCCCCCTTCATTATGTGTTGGCTTATGAGGATGATCAGGAGAGAGATCACAGCCCGCACCTCCCCCCGACTCCCTACTCCTCTCCTGCTTTCTCTGGGATCTCTCTATGCTGTCTGTAGGTCGGTGATTCCTAAGCTATGGGTTGAGACTTTTGGGTTTGGGATGGGTCATCGCCTGACTTTCTGTCCAAGTGTGAAATTGGCAGAGCACACCGATTTACGAGGGACCCCACAGACATGGTGGTGTTTTGTTCCTTTTTATTATACGGCTGTGAAGTTTTAGTATAACATTAGTGGTGCACCTAAATGAAAATTCTGGACCAAAACTGAAAATTCAGGATGCACTTAGCCATAAACTGAAATGGACAATTTTTTTAAAAAATATATATATTTTTTATGTATAACTGTATTATATTAGACTTTTTAATACTACTCATTGTGTTCCCATGGTGGTAATATCTGGGTATTTGTGTCCCCATGGTGGTAATATCTGGGTATTTGTGTCCCCATGGTTGTAATATCTGGGTATTTTGTACTCATTGTGTCCCCAGGGTGGTAATATCTGGGTATTTTGTACTCATTGTGTCCCCAGGGTGGTAATATCTGGGTATTTTGTACTCATTGTGTCCCCAGGGTGGTAATATCTGGGTATTTTGTAATCCTGGTGTCCCCAGGGTAGTAATATCTGGGTATTTTGTACTCATGGTGTCCCCAGGGTGATAATATCTGGGTATTTTGTACTCATTGTGTCCCCAGGGTGGTAATATCTGGGTATTTTGTAATCCTGGTGTCCCCTGGGTAGTAATATCTGGGTATTTTGTAATCCTGGTGTCCCCAGGGTAGTAATATCTGGGTATTTTGTAATCCTGGTGTCCCCAGGGTGGTAATATCTGGGTATTTTGTACTCATGGTGTCCCCAGGGTAGTAATATCTGGGTATTTTGTACTCATGGTGTCCCCAGGGTGATAATATCTGGGTATTTGCACTTGTGTCCCCAGGGTTGTAATATCTGGGTATTTTGTAATCCTGGTGTCCCCAGGGTGGTAATATCTGGGTATTTGTGTCCCCAGGGTGGTAATATCTGGGTATTTTGTAATCCTGGTATCCCCAGGGTGGTAATATCTGGGTATTTTGTAATCCTGGTGTCCCCAGGGTAGTAATATCTGGGTATTTTGTACTCATGGTGTCCCCAGGGTAGTAATATCTGGGTATTTTGTAATCCTGGTGTCCCCAGGGTAGTAATATTTGGGTATTTTGTAATCCTGGTGTCCCCAAGGTAGTAATATCTGGGTATTTTGTACTCATGGTGTCCCCAGGGTAGTAATATCTGGGTATTTTGTACTCATGGTGTCCCCAGGGTAGTAATATCTGGGTATTTTGTACTCATTGTGTCCCCAGGGTGGTAATATCTGGGTATTTTGTAATCCTGGTGTCCCCAGGGTAGTAATATCTGGGTATTTTGTACTCATGGTGTCCCCAGGGTGATAATATCTGGGTATTTGCACTTGTGTCCCCAGGGTAGTAATATCTGGGTATTTTGTAATCCTGGTGTCCCCAGGGTAGTAATATCTGGGTATTTTGTAATCCTGGTATCCCCAGGGTAGTAATATCTGGGTATTTTGTAATCCTGGTATCCCCAGGGTAGTAATATCTTGGTATTTTGTAATCCTGGTGTCCCCAGAGTAGTAATATCTGGGTATTTTGTACTCATGGTGTCCCCAGGGTAGTAATATCTGGGTATTTTGTAATCCTGGTGTCCCCAGGGTAGTAATATCTGGGTATTTTGTAATCCTGGTGTCCCCAGGGTAGTAATATCTGGGTATTTTGTACTCATGGTGTCCCCAGGGTGATAATATCTGGGTATTTGCACTTGTGTCCCCAGGGTAGTAATATCTGGGTATTTTATACTCATGGTGTCCCCATCAGGGGAGGGCTGGCAGACTTAGGTCTGGGGGGCAAGTCCAGTCAAGTGGCCCATTGAACCACCGAATGAGCTCACCATCCATGCCCACCTGGTTTTAGAATGGATATTGATGTTATGAAGCAAGACAAATATGATTCAATGTGGTAACATAATTTAATGTTAATAGCAACAAAGGAGGAGTAACAAAAATAATGCATCAATGCAGCCTCACCACCCACCAATGCAGCCTCACTAGTGCCCACCAATGCAGCCTCACCAGTGCCCACCAATGCAGCCTCACTAGTGCCCATCCAATGCAGCCTGCAATGCAGAGAGAGGAGAGCCGCCGGATTACACAGAGCGGGGATCTCCCGATTACCTGGCGCGGCCGCTGTCATATGAAGTCCCGCCTCCTGGACCGCCTCCTATGATAGACATCACCAGGGTGCTGTCTATTATAGAAGCTGGTCCAGGAGGTAGGACTTTGTAAGTGGGAGATCCCTGCTCTGTGTAATCCGGCGGCGCCCCCCCCGAGGCAGCCCAATGGGCCCAGCGGGATCCATGGTAGGGCCGGCCCTGGGCGCCCCCCCTTTGCCTACAGTTAGTTGGTGGCTGCGCCCCTGGCCCCTACTTCCTTCCTCCACATGAAAAAAAAAGTGTGAGCGGACAGCGGCCGTCGGCCATTTTGAATGTAAGTTAGGGTGGCCTGGGGGGCAATTGCCCCCCAGCCCAGCCCTCCCCTGGTCCCCATGGTAGTAATATCTGGCTATTTTTAACTCTTGGTGGGGTCCCCAGGGTGGTAATATCTGGGTATTTATACTCATAGGGTCCCCGGGGTGGTAATATCTGGGTATTTGTACTCATGGTGTCTCCATGGTGGTAATATCTGGGTATTTTGTACTCCTGGTGTCCCCAGGGTGGTAATATCTGGGTATTTTTTACTCGTGGTGTCCCCAGGGTGGGTAATATCTGGGTATTTGTACTCATGGTGTCTCCATGGTTGTAATATCTGGGTATTTGCACTCATGGTGTCCCCAGGGTGGTAATATCTGGGTATTTGTACTCATGGTGTCTCCATGGTGGTAATATCTGGGTATTTGTACTCATGGTGTCTCCATGGTTGTAATATCTGGGTATTTTGTACTCCTGGTCTCCCCAGGGTGGTAATATCTTGGTATTTTGTACTCATGGTGTCCCCAGGGTAGTAATATCTGGGTATTTGCACTCATGGTGTCCCCAGGGTGGTAATATCTTGGTATTTGTACTCATGGTGTCCCGGGGTGGCAGTGCCAGGAAATGCTGGTACTTGTGGTTTCCCGAGGCTCTCTGGTTACCTCAGGCTGCTCTGTTGATTGGAGACATTCGCTGCTCAGCACTGCGGACTCCTCGCTGCTCAGCACTGCAGACTCCTCGCTGCTCAGCACTGCGGACTCCTCGCTGCTCAGCACTGCCGATTAGCCACATCACAGCGCGGCCCCGCCTCTTGTCACGGGATGATTGGACAGCCACCCCGTCTTCCCATGCCACTCAGTTTTGCGGCGGTGGAACAGAAAGCGGCGCTCTGATTTGCTGCAGAAGCTGATCTTTTTTTTTTTTTTATATCGGCAAAACGCAGATACCACTATCTTCAGCAGTTGATCGATCAGTGAGTCCCTATAAAACATTTCTGGGTCTCAATACAGTAAGAAGTTTATTTTTTTGGGTCCTCCTATTAATCTCCGGATCCCCCGGGAGACGGATGGGAAGGCGATCAGAGGCCTTACCTTAGGAGGCAGAGGGAAGGAAGAGCCGGGGTCGTTGCTTCTCCTCTTGGATGAACAGGAAGTGTCGTCCTGGCCAATCGTGTCTCGGGACAAGCTTCCTCATTGGCCGGGAGTTGAATCAGGAAGCCCCAAGCCACCCTTTTTGAAGCCAATTAGAGCCTCTGGCTCTAATCCTGTGCTAAAAAAAAAAACCCATTGGAATCCATGCGTCCGGTGTCCTGCATGTAGATTAGGGGGCTGGGCACATGGATTAGGGGGCCGCCACTGACGACCGATCTACAGGAACGTTCCATAGTTGCCGGTAGACTGTCACAGAAGACCTTCCAATTTCAGTGTTTTCAATGCAGAAGAAGGACTACATTTAGTCTAGGTTCACACCTATGGGGATGCGTTTTCCGTGTTCTTTCTCATGGTTTTACCGCGCTTTGCGTTTTGCGTTTTTTTTTTTTTTTTGGGGGGGGGATTTGTTGCCAGGCAGATTTAAAAATGCGAATCACGGCAAAATCGCAGCACACAAATGCCACTTGCGTTTCTGGTGCAGCTCCATTGAAGTCTATGGCATGCAAAACGCAAACTGCAGTGAGAAAAAAAGTCCCCGACCCTTTCCAAAAAATGCAGAGTCGCAAAACGGCACCGATGTGAGCTACATCCATAGGAAACCATGTTAAATGCACTGTGGTGCGTTTCTGCAAGCTGCAAAACGTGGTAAAAAACGCATAGGTGTGAACCTAGACTTAGAGCTTGGCCGGTCCTAAAGGAAGCTTATTAAAGTGTTTTTAGTCCATTTAATAAGTGCACACAAATGCCTGTTGATCCTGCCAGAAATCCTGTTAGCTGATCACTTCCTGTGCTTGTGTTGCACTCTTATCAGTTACATTGTTTCCAGTTCTCTCCTCATCCCATCTTCCCGCCTGTGTTCTGGAGCAGAGGAGAGGGGAAGGTAGTGCTGTCCTGTTTTCTGTTGTCCTGATAAAGTGCAGTGAGTGACCCCAGAACAGGAAGTGTGTTACTGGCAGGATCACCAGGTGAAAATAAAGGGGGAAGGCTGCAATATGACATTTTGTTCTTGGGTTTAGATTCATCCTAATCTGCACTGTTGGGGGGAACCATTGTTCAGACCGGACCATAGCCGGGGGGGGGGGTACCCTGCTATTCCACCTACATTCCTTCTCATCATTTGTTTTTCTCTTTAGAGATTTGGCAATGCATTGCCCAGCACTCCGACACATGAGATCACATCCAATGTGGAATTGCTGACATTACAGGTATTTATCATTAATTGTTTTAGGGTCTGAAATCAGAAAGAGAAAATTGACTGTTCTAAGGAACATTTATAAATGTTAAGAAATACCCAGAAAAAAATCTACCTTTTGTTTGAGATTCCGCCCGAGATATAGTTTTGCCCCTCCCACTTCTCATAAGCCCCACCCCTTATATATTCCACCCATTGTGTCAGGAGTATACAGCCCAGCATCACCAGATAGGGGTATATACAGCATCGCCAGATAGGGGTATATACAGCATCGCCAGATAGGGGTATATACAGCATCGCCAGATAGGGGTATATACAGCATCGCCAGATAAGGATATATACAGCATCGCCAGATAGGGGTATATACAGCATCGCCAGATAGGGATATATACAGCATCGCCAGATAGGGCTATATACAGCATCGCCAGATAGGGCTATATACAGCATCGCCAGAAAGGGGTATATACAGCATTGCCAGATAGGGGTATATACAGCATCGCCAGATAGGGCTATATACAGCATCACAGATAGGGGTATATACAGCATCGCCAGATAGGGATATATACAGCATCGCCAGATAGGGGTATATACAGCATCACAGATAGGGGTATATACAGCATTGCCAGATAGGGGTATATACAGCATCACCAGATAGGGGTATATACAGCATCACCAGATAGGGGTATATACAGCATTGCCACATAGGGGTATATACAGCATTGCCAGATATGGGTATATACAGCATCGCCAGATAGGGGTATATACAGCATTGCCACATAGGGGTATATACAGCATTGCCAGATAGGGCTATATACAGCATTGCCAGATAGGGCTATATACAGCATCGCCGGATAGGGCTATATACAGCATCGCCAGATAGGGGTATATACAGCATCGCCACATAGGGGTATATACAGCATCGCCAGATAGGGGTATGTACAGCATCGCCAGATAGGGGTATATACAGCATCGCCAGATAGGGGTATATACAGCATCGCCAGATAGGGGTATATACAGCATCGCCAGATAGGGGTATATACAGCATTGCCAGATAGGGGTATATACAGCATCGTCAGATAGGGGTATATACAGCATTGCCAGATAGGGGTGTATGTACAGCATTGCCAGATAGGGGTGTATGTACAGCATTGCCAGATAGGGGTATATACAGCATTGCCAGATAGGGGTATATACAGCATTGCCAGATAGGGGTGTATGTACAGCATTGCCAGATAGGGGTATATACAGCATCACCAGATAGGGGTATATACAGCATTGCCAGATAGGTGTATGTACAGCATCGCCAGATAGGGGTATATACAGCATCACCAGATAGGGGTATATACAGCATTGCCAGATAGGGGTGTATGTACAGCATTGCCAGATAGGGGTATATACAGCATTGCCAGATAGGTGTATGTACAGCATCGCCAGATAGGGGTATATACAGCATCGCCAGATAGGGCTATATACAGCATCACCAGATAGGGCTATATACAGCATCGCCAGATAGGGGTATATACAGCATCGCCAGATAGGGGTATATACAGCATCGCCAGATAGGGGTATATACAGCATCGCCAGATAGGGCTATATACAGCATCGCCAGATAGGGGTATATACAGCATCGCCAGATAGGGGTATATACAGCATCGCCAGATAGGGGTATATACAGCATCGCCAGATAGGGGTATATACAGCATTGCCAGATAGGGGTATATACAGCATCGCCAGATAGGGGTGTATGTACAGCATTGCCAGACAGGGGTATATACAGCATTGCCAGATAGGTGTATGTACAGAATTGCCAGATAGGGGTATATACAGCATTGCCAGATAGGTGTATGTACAGCATTGCCAGATAGGGGTATATACAGCATTGCCAGATAGGGGTAATATACGGCATTGCCAGATGGGGGTATATACACGGCATCGCCAGATGGGGGCACACAGCCCCCCGCCATGGGGCTCGCGGCACTGACCGTACCCCCTCCCCCCCGGGGTAGTCGGGACATCAAAGTCTTACACTTACCCAATCTAGGTGTGGGCAGCAGATAGTGTCCGGTGTCTGGGGAACGGCTTTGCTTCGGCCGTGCATCCACCTCCTCCTCTGACAAGAAAGGCGTCCAATAGGATCGCCTGTCTTCTCCGCCATACCGGCGCTTCCTGATTGGCAGAGAGAGGCTTAGAGTTAGAAAGGCAAATGTTCATTTGCCTTTCTAAGGGCTCATGGCAGCGCGCTCTGCGCCACAAGCCAGACTATATTGAAGCCTATCAGAGCCTACGGCTCTGAGATGCTTCAAAGAAACCCCCTGCCGCATGAATAGGGGGTGGTCGCGGGCGGCCATGGATAGATTCATGCTATTCATAAATCTATCCATGGCATAGAGGGGGTGGTGAGGACAGAGGAGGCGGCGCCCCTGCACCCTAAATGGACGGACCGCCGCTGTCCAAGGCACTGCTGCCTCTGACTGCTAGTCTCAGATTTGGTGATATGATTGCTGTGCTGCTCCCTGTTCTCCCTGCTGGAGGCTCTGACATGAGGAAGCAAAGCCTCCGCCTCTACCAAGATTGCCGCCTCCACACATAGACACAGTGCAGGACAAAGCATGGTAAGCAGTAATGGGTAAAATATCCACTGTAGGGAGACCACAGACAATGCTGGTGACCCGTCCTCTGCCTGCATTATTTTCCTCTCTTAAAGCAATTTTATCATGGGTGACGATGATCACAGAGTGGTTAAACAAAATCCCTTTTACTTTAAGAATAATTTATACTTTTTTCCGTTTTTTTTTTTAAATTGGAACTCCAAATATTTTGCTAATTGTGGACAGTTGGTGTGTGTGTGTATATACATTTTATAGTATCTGACAAAAGTAAGTACACCCTCAGATTTGTGTAAATATTTTCTTCTATCTTTTCATGTGACAACACTGAAGAGCTGACACTTTGCTACAATGTAAAGTAGTGAGTGTATAGCTTGTATAACAGTGTAAATTTACTGTCCCCTCAAAATAACTCAACACACAGCCATTAATGTCTAAACCGCTGGCAACAAAAGTCAGTACACCCCTAAGTGAAAATGTCCAAATTGGGCTCAAAGTGTCAATATTTTCTGTGGCCACCATTATTTTGCAGCACTGCCTTAACCCTCTTGGGCATGGAGGTCACCAGAGCTTCACAGGTTGGCACTGGAGTCCTCTTCCCCTCCTCCATGAC
>BLSH010502991.1:7232-23048 GCA_018402905.1 Glandirana rugosa
GGGGGGTACAGGTGTCGGTGGAAACGTCGGGGGGGTACAGGTGTAGGGGGAGACAGGGGGGGGGCTGCAAAGGTGGCTGTGGACATGGGGGGGTACAAATGTGGCTGTGGACATGGGGGGTACAGAGGTGGCTGTGGACATGGGGGGGTACAGAGGTGGCTGTGAACATGGGGCGGTACAGAGGTGGCTGTGGACAGGGGGGGCTGTAGAGGTGGCTGTGGACATGGGGGGGTACAGAGGTGGCTGTAGACAGGTGGGTACAGAGGTGGCTGTGGACATGGGGGTGTACAGAGGTGGCTGTGGACATGGGGAGGGGTACAGAGGTGGCTGTGGACATGGGGGGTAGAAGAGGTGGCTGTGGACAGGGAGGGTATGCAATTGAAGCTGTTTGATTAACCACTTCCACACCGCGTGGAGTATATTCACTGCGGCAGTGTGGACATGTCCCGCGAATCGCCGGAGTGTGCCCGCGGCTCGGGCAGACCCAATGTCCGCGATGAGCAGCCAGAGCCAAATAACGGGGAGCCGCCGATGTAAACACGGCGGTTACCCGCTCTGTCAGTGGGGACATAAGAGATCTACTGATCCCTGTCACTGGGATCAGTTAGATCTCTTATGCCCATAACAGCCCAGCCCCCCCCCCCACAGTTAGAACACAACCAGGGAACACAGTTAACTCCTTCACTACCCCCTGCAGGTTAACCCCTTCACTGCCAATGACATTTATACAGTAATCAGTGGATATTTAAATTTCTGTTCGCTGTATAAATGTCATTGGTCCCAAAAAAGTGTCAAAATGGTCCGACATGTCCGCTGCAATAACGCAAGACCCCGAAAAATTGCAGATCGCCGCCATTACTAGTAAAGAATAAAAAAAAATAACAACCCCAGAAATGAATTATCATCATCCGTAAACAAGGCAACTTTTGCGCAAACCAATCAATGAGCGCCGATTGCTATTTTTTTTAACAGAAATACGAGGAAAAATATAAATCGGCCAAAACCGATGAAAAAAAATGTTTTTTATATATTTTTTTTTGGATTTGTATTTTAGCAAAAAGTAAGACATTTTGGAGTTTTTTTTGCAAAATTGTCACTTTTTTTGTTGATAGTGGTGACCAGAAATGACGCAGGGGGGATCAAATACCACCAAAAGAAAGCTCTATTTGTGGGAAAAACAAGACGCAAATTTTGTTTGGGCACAATGTCGCACGACTGCGCAATTGTCAGTTAAAGCGACGCAGAGCCGAATCGCAAAAAAGTGCTCTGGTCCTAACATGGGAAATCCTTCCAGGGCTGAAGTGGTAAAGAGCACCACTTGACGCTCTGATGACTCACTACCCGTGTTTCTCTTCCTCCCGACTGACTGACATAGTTCCTCGTCACCTCTCTCTTCTCTTCATCTGACAATTGCAGCAGGCAGGCCCGAGAATGACGTCAGTCAGGTCGGGAGGAGGAGAAACACGGCGAGTGAGTCATCAGAGCGCCGAGCGGCGCTCTTAATCAACAAATATAGCACAGATGCTTTTGCCAAGCCACTTGTCCGCGGGCCGGGTGCCCATGAATTAATCACGGGTACAGGCGGGCTGGGAATTTAGCGGCCGCGGCCGGGGGTTGCCGACCCCTGAAGTAGTCTATTGAGTCTGCCCATTTTTTTTTTTCTTTCGTTTTTTTGTTTTGTTTCTATTTTTGTTAAGGGCCGGTTCACACATAGGCGATCCGACTTCAGGGGCGACTTTGCCAGGCAACTTCAAACTTGACTATGCCAGGCGACTTTGCCTGTGGCCAATCAGAGAAGGGAGGGAGGGGGTTGCTGGGGAATTCACTGGGTAAATTCTTTTCTTTTTCCTGCAAAGTCGCTTCAATATAGATAAGGGATCAGATTTGGAGGTGACTTCCATTGAATTCTATGGGCACAAGTCGGATAGAAGTCACCTTGAAGTTGTACAGGTTCCTTTTTTGAAGTTGGAGTGACTTCAGTAGTGTACATTAAGACAGCTCTCATTCATTTCAATGGGATTTCTGATATCAAGCGACTTAGGGCCACTTGGGGCGACGCAAGTCAGAGCGCAAGTCATGGCAGTGTGAACTGGCCCTAACTGTATTGTCTGACAATATATTTATGTTTGTCACAAGCATGTTTGAAACCATTTACTGTTGACTGTCTCACTACCCCTGCTGGTAGTTTATTCCACGCATTAATTAACCTTTCAGTAAAATAATACTTTCTAAGATTAGTTTTGAACTTTCCTCCAGTTAGTTTGAGGTCATGTCCCCATGTTCTTTTTTTTATAAATTCTTTATTTTCACA
Source organism: Glandirana rugosa (assembly GCA_018402905.1). Taxonomy (NCBI): domain Eukaryota; kingdom Metazoa; phylum Chordata; class Amphibia; order Anura; family Ranidae; genus Glandirana; species Glandirana rugosa. The sequence continues at coordinate 9,544 of BLSH010502991.1, forward strand.
GAAACAGCATTACAATTCCACAGAACAACAGTACACAACCATGACATAACATTCAATATGAGCCAAGTAAATCACATGGTTAACAAGACTTGTCTGTAGAAATACTTTTGTGTGGTAGTATCAGTCAATGATATGCAGTTATATTGAATCTGTGCTGTGAACATCAGTGAGCAACCCAGTTTCTCAGTTTTCTATATTTTTTTAAATCAAGTAGAGCCCTGTTTAAGTCCAGGAGGTAAAAAATGAGAGGAAAAAAAGTAAAAATGAAAGATGGGGACAGAAAAAGAAAAAAAACACGCAAACAAGAAAAAGGGTGGGAGGGGGGTTTAGGGGACAAGAAAGGAGGGGAGAAATGAGAAATGACCTAGTCGCTCTCATGGCATGTTGGAAGAGCTCTCTGGGGCAGGTTAGGGGAGAAGCTACTGCTGAGTGGCTAGGGGGGACTGTTCCTTATAAATGAAATAAGGGGTCCAAACTTTCTAATAGTTCTCATCTTGCTCTTTCAGCACCATAGTAAGGTTCTCCATTTGTTGAATTTCTGATATCCTGGCTAGCCAGTTTGTTCTGATGCTCTTCCACAATACCATGCCTTCGCTGCAGTTAAGAGATGTTTTAGGAGTGAGTTTTTGTATTTTTTAATGAATAGAGGGGTATCATGTAATAAGAAAGCTGTCGGATTTTCTCCAAGAGACACACCAGTGATTGTTTTGACAGATTTGTCTACCATAGTCTAAAATTCTTTCAACTTTGGGAATTCCCAGAATATATGAAAAAGGGTGCCTTCAGACATTTGATACTTGTGGGAACATCCAATGCAGCACTGCCGGTATTTTGTACCATCCAGTAAGGAGTTTATACCCGCCTTCTTGATACCTACTCGCCAGAGATGCTCTATGAGCAGAAAGTAAGATCCGGTCCTTCTGAGCTTGAGAAAAAGTGACTTTGAGATCTTTTTCCAATAATTGAACGAAAGAGAGTTCTTGTGGTGCTTCCAGTCTAATCTGTGAAGCATAAAAGTGTGATAAAGTGTGTTGCAGCATTTCGCCCGTTAAGCAGATTTGTTCAAACGAAGATGGTGTGCATATCACCTCTTAAGCCGTTGGTAACGACTGGAGATATGCACCAAGCTGTGCACAGCGTAGAAAGTCAAGGTCTGATGAGAAATTACGTTTGATCTCTCTGCTCATCATCAGATGGTAATCAATCGAAAAATTCAAGAGCCTGAGAGAGCCCCGCTGTATCAAGTCATCAAAGTGAGGATCCATGACGCCCGGCTGAAAAGCTGGTGTGACCATGACTGGCGCTAAAGGGCTCAGGTGGAGCAACATATTGGTGGTTTAGAAGATAGTTTTCAGTGTTTGTAAAGTGGCGCCAACAGTTGGATGCAATTTGACAGCAGACAGTATATCTGCATCTGATAACCATGGAAGTCCTTCCAAGGGCAGGGCAACCATCGCCTGCTACATGTGGACCCATGCTTTCTTGTTTTGGAGCACACACAACTTGACTACTCTTGCTAAATGTGAGATTTCGTGATATTTGACTGGGTCGGAAAATCCAATCCCTCCTGTTTCTTTGGGAAGAGATAAGATAGCCCAGCGCACTCTCACTGGTTTCCCAGCCCAAATAAATCTCAAGAATCTTGAACGTAGGTCTCTTAAGAATCCTGGAGGAAGTTTGATAGGTAAGGCATGGAGCAAATATAAAAGTCGTGCCATCGCATTCATTTTTATGATGTTGGTCCTACCAAACCACGTAAAAACCTCCCTGTCCCAATGCTGGAAGTCAAGTTTAAACTGTAGAGAAAGTGGGCAAAATTAAGTTCAAAGATCCTACTTAACTTCTTTGGGATGTTCGTTCCCAAATATCGTATATGAGAATCTGTCCATTTAAAATTAAATTGGGTAGCTCTCTGGCATTGAAGAGTCCCACCCCCATTGCCTCAGATTTGGTGTAGTTCACCTTAAAATTGGAGAGAGCTCTTGATTTTGGTTTCATATTGAAAACCCTGCTTTCCTGAACCTTATTCACCCCTTTGATGTATTTAAAGGTTTCAATCATGTTTCCCCTTTCCCTTCTTTCCTCCAGACTGTACACACTGTATACATCACATATTTTGGTGTAATGATGGCTGACGTGTAGACATTTGTTTATATTGTTTTCTTTGCTGAACAATAAAGCTTGATTATATAAATAAATGTAATTGTGTGTAAGTAGTACCCTGAAACATTTTCCTTGAATACCTTCTGAAAAATCACAGTGAACTTCCTGATATGTGAAGGTGTCTAGGCACTTCTGTGCTACAGTCTTAAAGCTGTACATCTGTAGTAGGACATGTAAGACACATCTGCCTCAGACTGCTAGTCTCAGGGGATTTGGGGTGAGATTTGATGATATCACTACTGTTCTGCTCCCTATTCTCCTTGTTGGAGGCTTTGATATGTGGGAGCCAAGCTCTGCCTCTACCAAGATGGCTGCCTTCACACCATGAAACGGTGTGCAACAAGGCATGGTAAATCAGTCATGAGGAAAAGCTCAGCTGCAGGTGACTAGTTATTTACTCTTTTTTTCACTATTTATTTGGGGACAGCTTCCAGAGTTTAGTTCCTGTTTAATCTCGTGGCAGACTTCTGGGTGAAGCAGTGAGCCAATTACATGTTCAAGAGGTTTCAGAAATGCTAGAAATACCCGTTTAACCTCTTGGCACCAGCTGTACGCATATATGCAGCGTCTCGAGGGTGGATCTTGACGCCAACCGGCTGCATATATGAGTTCCCTGTACCTCCCAGCAAGGTAGCCGGTGGGTATCGGTAAGCTCCAAATGCATACTTGAGAACAGGAGCTTCCTGATCATGGGACCGCTGTGACAGCCAATCACAGCGATCGCATGACCCGAATGCCCGCCTCTGCCTCCTAGCTTTTAGATCTCTTAAAGGGTCGGGAGGCGGTCATGTGCCAAGAGGTTAAAGAGTGATTTTGCCATGACTGTGAGTTTTAGAATATCATAGATGAGTGGAAATAGAAATAAAGAGTAAAACAATACCACTAAATTGCGAAATCGTTTGTGTAGTAATTATGTGTTTTTGACAAAACTAAAATTTTCCTATCCAAAATATGTTACATATAAAAGGTTCTGTTGTTTTGTTTTCTGCAATACGAGGTATATTTATAAAGGATTCACTGAGAAATTTTCTCAAAGAATCTTTGGTGCTATTGTTCAAGTGGCATTCAACTGCATTTGCCTGGCATACCACAGTCGCATTTACCCTATTTATAATAGGATAAATGAGCACCAGGTAATGTAGCAACTGTTGAACAGCCATTGAATGTCACAAGTGCATCAAGATGTGACAGCAGCTTTAAGCTTGCAATCACACTTGCTGGAAGGACCTCTCCATAGCACTTAAAGTGGTTGTAAACTCTGCACGGTTTAGGAGATATACACGATACTGGCATGTGCCGACGTCATTGGCACATGCGCAGTGAAGAAACAGACCGCCGTGCCATTCCTTCACTGACATCATGCCACAATTGGCGGCTCCCACGCGCATGCGTGGGAGTGACGTCACGTCACTCCGGCCAGTCACAGAGCCTGGGTCCGCGGCCCCCGGAAAGAAGAGGGGCACTGATGGATGCGGCCTGGAGCGGGGACAGGCTGGGCTTCAAATGCAGGTAAGTGATGATGCATACTAACCTATTATGCTTTTACTATGCAGTTGTGATAAAGAGGAAGTAAAACCCATCAGGGTTTACTTTCTTCTTAAAGTGTTACTAAACCCACAACAGTAAAACCAATCTGTATATGCAGAAAAGCATGCTTGCTATACTCACTGTGGAACCTAAGGGGTTAATCATCTGCATTGTGTAAAAAGGCTGTTTGATCTTGTATGCACAGATCCTCCCCTTCTTCAATTGTCTCCATAACATGTCCGGATAAGACAGAGTTACTGGAGTCAGGCTACACATGCTCAGTTTAGTGTGTGTTGCTAGAGTTTTTGTTTTCTTGGGAGAGTGCATGTGATCAGCACAGGGCCAATCAGCCTGTCCAGACAGAGGTAAGGGGCCTGCATCCTGATAGGACGGCAGTATGAAAACGCCTCCTACAAGCTTTAAGCAGGCACTGATAGAAGCACTCTTCATAGACCATCATTTAATGTTTTTTAACTGAAAATGCAATTATTCAACAGCTCAACCAGGCAAATTTCAAGTTGAGGAATGTGCAGAGAAGGTGATAAAAAGGTGATTCTCCCTTGTTATATGGGGTAAATGTTACAGTAAAGACCTTCTCCTATTGATGAACAGACGTTGCCAAATGTCAGGAAATATCATTTTAACTGGGCAAATATTGCACACATTTTCTATGTGCCTTTTTACATAGGGAAAGTGTTGCCCAAAAGATGTTGGGCAAATTGCCCACTAAATCATTTATTTCCTTTCATTTCTTAACCACTTCAGCCCCGGAAGGATTTCACACTTTAGGACCAGAGTACTTTTTGCGATTCGGCACTGCGTCGCTTTAACTGACAATTGCGTGGTCATGCGATGTTGTACCCAAACGAAATTTGCGTCCTTTTTTTCCCCACAAATAGAGCTTTCTTTTGGTGGTATTTTATCATCGCTGCGTCGTTTCTGATCACCGCTATAAAGAAAAGAAGAGCGACAATTTTGAAAAAAAAAAACAAATTTCTTACTTTTTGCTAAAATACAAATCCAAAAAAAAATACAAAAAAACATTTTTTTTCATCAGTTTTGGCCGATTTATATTCTTCCTCATATTTGTGATTAAAAAATCGCAATTGGCGTTTATTGATTGGTTTGCGCAAAAGTGGCCGCATTTACGGATGATGAGAATTAATTTCTGGGGTTTTTATTTTATTTTTATTTTTTACTAGTAATGGCGGCGATCTGCGATTTTTAGCGGTACTGCGATATTTCAGCGGACATGTCGGACCATTTTGACACTTTTTTGGGACCATTGGCATTTATACAGCGATCAGTGCTATAAAAATGCACTGATTACTGTGTAAATGCCATTGGCAGTGAAGGGGTTAACCTGCAGGGGGCGCTCTAAGGGTTAACTGTGTTCCCTGGGCGTGTTCTTACTGTGTGTGGGCTGCCCTAGCAGGGGAAGGGAAGTGATCACAGCCCTTCCCCCTCTCACAGAACGGAGGTCCGTGTTTACTTACACGGACCTCCCTTCTTTCAGTGCTGGGGGGCATCGCGGGTAGCCGGCGGCGATCGAGTCCGCCGCACCCGCTCCCTGGCCCCCCCCGAACACAGTGAGTGCGTGGGTGCGCCTCCAGCGGCTTGCGCTCACAGTGCACTATCTCGCAGCCGCCGTCGTACGACGGCGGTTTGCGATATCGAGCCACTTTGTCGCCGTCAACCTGCGGTTGACGGTCAGCAAGTGGTTAAGATATAATACTCTTTTTTTTTTATCAATGAAAGGCAGTTAATTTTAGGTTGCTGTGAAATGAGGACAATACTTCAAGTATTAGAATATTTTACTCGCCATCTGGAGTTAGTTAAAAATGTTGATATAGAGAAATTAAAGGATATTTTTGTTTTTATAAGCCATAAACTGGTCAAAGCAAAGGATGTCGTGGAAACTGAAGACATGGGCAAAAAAAGAGAAAGTTGTCAGAGTATACAAACAACTAGAAACTGCTTTTATGTAGGAAAAACAAAAACCTCAGGTTTCGAAAAACTATTTAATATGATCAAATGCTACAGTGTTACAGGGTTGTAATTAAAGATTAAAGTGGTAAATCAGATGAAATAAAATGATGTTGCCAGCTTAAATGCGCAGTTAGTATTATTGCACTCTGCTATTCAATGTGTGTCAAATACTAGAAGAGCAAATCCACCCAAAACAGATTTGTTGTAGTGGGGTATGGTTCACTACCCCTCTGGACATTACCTGCTTCTTGGAACCCTAGGGAGGACATACACTATATTACCAAAAGTATTGTGACACCTGCCTTTACACACACGTGAACTTTAATGGCATCCCAGTCTTAGTCCGTAGGGTTCAATTTGGAGTTGGCCCACCCTTTGCAGCTATAGCAGCTTCAACTCTTCTGGGAAGGCTGTCCACATGGTTTAGGAGTGTGTCTATGGGAATGTTTGGCCATTCTTCCAGAAGCCCGTTTGTGAGGTCAGGCATTGTTGTTGGATGAGAAGGCCTGGCTCGCAGCAACCACTCTAATTAATCCCAAAGGTGTTCTATTGGGTTGAGGGCAGGACAGTCAAGTTCCTCCACCCCAAACTCAGCCCTCCAAGTCTTTATGGAACTTGCTTTGTGCACTGGTGCTTAGTCCTGTTGGAACAGGAAGGGGCCATCCCCAAACTGTTCCCACAAAGTTGGGAGCATGAAATTGTCCAAAATGTATTGGTATGCTGACGCCTTAAGAGTTCCCTTCACTGGAACTAAAGGGTCAAGTTGAACCTCTGAAAAACAACCCCACGCCATAATCCCCCCTTCACCAAATGATTTGAACCAGTGCACAAAGCAAGGTCCATAAAGACATGGATGAGCGAGTTTGGGGTGGAGGAACCTGACTGGCCTGCACAGAGTCCTGACCTCAACCCAATAGAACACCTTTGGGATGAATTAGTGCGGAGACTGCAAGCCAGGCCTTCCCATCCAACATCAGTGCCTGATCTCACAAATTTGCTTCTGAAAGAATGGTCAAACTTTCCCATAGACACACTCCTAAACCTTGTGGACAGCCTTTCCAGAAGAGTTGAAGGTGTTATAGCTGTAAAGGTCGGGCCAATACCAAAATGAACCCTATGGACTAAGACTGGGATGCCATTAAAGATCACGTGTGTGTGTGTAAAGGCAGGTGTCCCAATACTTTTGACAATATAGTGTACCTTTTTGCGCATGGCTCAGTTGTTATAGGTTGAGCATGGCATTTTGGACAAGCAGGTATTTTCATGTATCTAAAACTGTACAATCTTCTTTAAATTTACCAAACAATGTCATATGAGGACAAATCCATTAATTGTATCAAATCAAACAGGCACTTGAATTACATAGTTGATAGTGCATGGTTAACTTATGATGTCCGTATGTCACTGAGGAGGCTACAACAGCAGAAAAGTGATACTATATTTACATTAAATGCCCCATTCTCTCAGTTTATTCACCATATTAATATTATACTTGTGCAAAATAGTTTGTTATGAATGGAAATTCTGACAAGATTTTCGTTATTCGAAGATTTGGATATATTCAAATTTCCGAATCACAAAAGTAATGATTTTCAAAGAATCCAAAATAAATTATAACAAAATGAATTTAAATTCGAAATGGAAAAATATTGCAATACATACAGTAAGGTATAAAAGTGAAATAAGATGATTCCTACTTAGGCTGCTTTATAGTATTGAATAGAGCAGAACAGAATAGAATAAAACAGAATAGAATAGATGAGAATAAAAGAAAATAGAATAGAATAGAAAATAAAAGAATAGAATAGAAAAAAAATCAAATAGAATAGAAAAGAAAATAGTAGAATAAAATAGAATATTTTGTATTCTGTTGTATTCTAGTATTTTTTGTTTATTCTATTCTATTCTTTTATTTTCTGTTCTTTTCCTTTATTTGCTATTCTATGCTATTATTTTTTATTCTATTCTGTTATATTCTTTTGTATTCTATTCTATAAAGCAGCCTAAGTAGGAATCATCATCTTATTTCACTTTTATACATTGCTGTATATATTACAATATGTTTCCATTCTGAATCTGAATTCATTTTTGAAGTCAAATAAATTTTCAAATTCAAATAAATTTTCAAATTCAAATTTGATTTGAAAATAATGAATATAGGAAACAAATCTACGAAACAAAACATTCTGTCAACATGGGACAAGTAGGTCCTGTCTCTGGACAAAATGATTCATCTGACACCGAGGACCAAGCTCTCTCTAGACCAGGAGAACAAGTGCCAAGAAAGGTTATATTACAACTGTGCGTAGCTGTCTGTCTTATCAATCATATTATGAGCTTCTCAGTGCTGACTCTTGAGGATCATGTCTTTATTCAGCCCGAACTGCACAACTAGCCAGGGAAAGGAGGTGAACACTGCGGGGGAGGACCAGAGAAGGGGGGGCAGAGGAGCATACGGGAGAACCAGAGGAGCACAGGGACCAGACGAGCACATGGAGGACCAGAGGAGCACATGGGAGACCAGAGGAGCTCAGGGGGGACCAGCGGAGCATGTGGGGGACTAGAGGACCACGGGGGACCAGTGGAGCATGTGGGGGACCAGAGGTGCACAGTGGGGACCAGAGGGCCATGTGGGGGACCAGAGGGCCATGGGGGGAATAGAGGAGCACAGGGGACCAGAGGAGCATGTGGGGGACCATAGGTGCACAGGGGGACCAGAGGAGCATGTGGGGGACCAGAAGAGTATGTGGGGGACCAGATGAGCATGGGGAACAGAGGAGCAGGGAGGACCAGAGGAGCATGGTGGGAACAGAAGAGCACGGGGGGACCAGAGGAGCACGTGGGAGACCAGAGGAGCATGTGGGGGACCAGAGGGGCACAGGGGGACCAGTGGAGCATGTGGGGGAACAGAGGAGCATGGGGGTACCAGAGAAGCATGAGGGTGGACCAGAGGAGCAGGGGGCCCAGAGGAGCATGGGGGGGATAGAGGAGCATGGAGGAACAGAAGAGCAGGGAGAAACAGAGGAGCATGTGGGGGACCAGGGGAGCATGTGTGGGACCAGAGGAGCAGGGGGAAACTGAGGAGCAAGGAGGGACCAGAGGAGCACGGGAGGACCAGAAGGAGCATGGGGGGAGGGGACAGAAAGCTGACTCAACAGCTATGGCCTGGGAGTTTCTCACTTTCCTGCCTAATCTTGTCCCATTATGGGGGGGCACCAAATTGATTCTTTCCCCACAGGAGAAAGAATGTCTAGCTTCGCCACTGACCTGTGTCACAGGTGGAGGATGCTAGAAGTGAAAGTTTGTAGCAGTGGCTTCATAGCCGCTGATTGGCCAAGGAGAGCGTAGTATACCGACATGGTATGACTTCTCACAAGCTCACAGTAGCCTCTGTCAGACAGATCTGCTGTCCCAAGGACCAATTCACCATCCTGCTTGCTGATTGATGGCTGTTGAAGCCTAGGTCTTAACCAAGCGAATGTTTCTGCCTCATTTCATGTCATTTTCAGGCATAAGGTCCTTCAGATGACTCTTTTTTGGTTCAGTTGCCAATGCCTTAGTTGGACTGTTTTTGAACATTCTGTTTTTGTTGGGCCTGTTAGCTGTCTTTGGCTGAATTGCCCACCCCTCAGTTGGACTGCTTTTAGACATCCCAAATGTTTCAGACTGCCAGTGTCCCTCAGTGGCTGTGAGAGAAAACAGGATTTTGTAAAATATTTTTTTTAATCTCCATTGAGAGACACAGGTCCTACTGGTCTGTATTGATAATCATGCTCTTGGTACAACTTTGCTGCTAATCTAAGGCATGCTGGTAGTAGGAAGGGTTATATCTAGGGCTAGGCCAGAGTTTTTTGGCTTTTTTGGCGTCCCATTGTCCTGAAGGTAGCAGTACAAGGTTAAGGTTTCATACTTCCCGTGTCCCTCAATTGACTCCAAACAAAAGATTTTATGGTGAGTACAAAAATCCTACTATGGTTCAAAGAATATCAATACCCCATCAGACAGCGGCTCCTCCCCTGATGCACTTTGCCCTAATATAGAACTTAATCATAGAGAATCTATGCTTAAGCCCTATACAGGGGCAAAACACATCAAGAGAAAGATCCCTACTTACCGGACCTCATTGACTCTCTTGTCATATGACAAAGAGAAGTCAAAATATGCTTGTGGTCTGTTCCCCGACCCAGGGGTCCTCACTGGTGTGGCTTTAAGGAGTATCACCGTTTCCTTTCCAGCAGGGGAGGGCTGGCAGCTGTAGGCCTGGGGGGCAAGTCCAGTCAAGTGGCCCATTGAACCACCGAATCAGCTCACCATCCATGCCCACCCAATGGGCCTAGCAGGATCCATGGTAGGGCCGGCCCTGGGCGCTCCCCTTTGCCTGCGGTTAGTTGGTGACTACGCCCCTAGGCCCTATTTCTTTCCTCCACAAGAAAAAAAAGTGTGAGCGGGCAGCAGCCATCAGCCATTTTAAATGTAAGTTAGGGTGGCCTGGGGGGTAATTGCCCCCCTACCCCCTTTGCCAGCCCTCCCCTGCTTTCCAGAGCTGGTTCATAGGAGAAAGAAGAAACCTCTCATAGCGCAGCTTGTATTTTATATAATATGGTCTTTATTCTGCCAAATCGTAGCGTTACAGCATTTACGATTCTTTTCCTACGCTCCAAGGAAGCCGCGACTCTGCAGTGTCAGCGTACATTTCAATCGAGCGTGGCCCAACGCACCTTGCGTTCCACCTAGGTGTAGGTGGAACGCATAGGCATAGGAAAAGGATCGTAAATGCTGTAACGCTACAATTTGGCAGAATAAAGGCCGCATTATATAAAATACAAGCTGTGCTATGAGAGGTTTCTTCTTTCTCTTGGGTCGGGGAACAGACCACATGCGTATTTTGACTTCTCTTTGTCATATGACAAGAGAGTCAATGAGGTCCGGTAAGTAGGGATCTTGCCTTATGTTTTTGCACATGGTGGATTGATGCACTGGAAGCACGGGCACGTTGGAGGAACGCTCCCCCATGCGTGGGTGGTTTTTGGATGCAAGAACTGCTATAACAATAAGTTATTGGACTGCACTTTATATATAGCACTGGACATTTTTTTGCACAAAGGAAGTACTTTGCACAATACAAGAATTTTTTGCATATTAGTAATTGAGTGAATCGCACAGTATTTTAGATAATTGATGGTTCATTTTATAATTGTATGGAGTAATGTAGAGTGAATGTATGGAAAATTGTTCTCAGTTAGTAGCACACAAGCACTTTAATTTGGATACATTGCACAGGATGCACATTTAGATCAAGGTCTATTTGCACTAATACACTTTAAGGGATTGTACAGAAAATTGTTCCCAGTTAGTAGTACACAAGCACTATAATTTGGATAATATTGCACAGAATGCACATTTGAGTTGTTAAATCAAGGTTTATTTGCATTAATACACTTTAAGTTGATGGCTGGGACACCTATTGACCTAAAGGGTAGTCACATATAAGGGCTCATTATTCACAACGAGGTGACATCAAGGTACACTAACTACATATAGCAAGCGCTGTTTACACAGGATTAACTTTCCTAGTGTACATTATATCATATATCCCCTCAAAGGCTACAACAGCAGCTGCTGGAAGGTCTAATACTGTGGCGCGAGAGTCCTTTGTTTGATAATTTACATCAAGAGAAAAGTCAATGTCCCGCAGGAGGTTGATTCTTTTTGAAGTTTTATTGAAGTAAGGTGGTAAGGTAGTGTAGCCTGTACTTTTGTTTTTTTGTGCTTTCCAAGAGTAGGATGTATCCTGGCTAGGCCTTGTGCACCCACCGCTGGCTCACAAACAAGTCATTTTTAATCCTGTGAGCCATCCCATCAGAGTGAGATTTCACGAAAACCCAAAACATAAAAAGCCAGAAAATGAGTCAGCCCATGAGGTTACAAGTGTAATAATAGTTTTGGGTGGACTAGCTCTGTAAAGTGGAAAATAAAACTGTTGAGTAGGGATGGGCCCAATGTACAAGTCAAACGTAAGTTCCCGCTCCCACGACTGATCTATCTTTGCGATGACAGTTTATTTATATGTAAGGATGGGGCCACCCGATGATGTAAGTGAGTGACCCCGCCCCCTTCTGACATCATGTGACATCAGAGGGGGGCAGGGTCACTTAGTTATGTCCCCGGGTGGCCCCGCCCTTGGCAATAAATAAACTGCCACAGCAAAAGGAGGTCAGTTGGCGAGAGCCCTCCCATCAGAGAGAAGCTGTCTCATTCTTTTTTTCGGGGGACAATTTTTTTTTAAATAAAGGACTTGTCCCAAACTGTCTCCTGGGGGGGGGGGGTGTTTGGCCCATCCCTATTGTTGAGTAGATTTGAGCCCTGGTTCACATTGGTGCATTTTGGCATGTGAATTGACATGTCAGCAATGGCACCGATTTCCAAAAGTAGTTTCTGTACTACTTTTGGTGATTTCAGGTGCGATTTCCATTGACATCTGCGCAGAAACCCGTACAGATGTCTCTGGAATCGCACCTGAAATTGGAACTGACAGGTGGGAATGAAATTGTGTGAGTTCAGTTGAACTTGCACAATTTCATTCCTGCAGCAGTGTGAACCCAGGCTGAAACTGAATTAATCTTAGAGAAAATGCAATTCTGTCCTATTAGTATGTTTTTATCGGGCACCTAAATGTTATATTGAAACCTAAACCTTGTCTGTCCACAGAGGAGCCATTATCATATAGTTTGCTGATTCTTTCACTTGTTTATATTTCGTAGGAGCTCTGTGTTCTTTTTGAATTGGCTGTCCTAGCTATAATTATACAATTTTTTGTTTTAGAAAGAATATCTTGTTTCTTACACCCCGCTCTGTAATTTAACTTTAGTCTCCACATACAGGGGTTTAATCGGTTTCCCCACTACCCTTATTTAATGTTTTTATACATGTATCTGTGAAGGACCAGAAGTCTGCATCTAGAAGGCCTCAGAACTTTGGAAATGTTCAAGTCAAGCCATCTTTAGAAGATACCTTAGGTTCACGGGTTATTAATCTGTAAGCAAAATAATTATGTTCAGGGTGGATGATGATAGGCGGAATTAAAGTAGTTCTAAAGCCTGAAGGTTTTCTACCTTCATGCATTCTATGTATGAAGTTAAAACCTTTAGTGTACAGCTCCCTCCTCAGCCGCCCCCTTATGTGCATTAGAGCAGAAGCTCTCCCGGGTCTCTACCTTCTCATTGGCTGAGATACAGCATCAGAAGCCATTGGCTCCCACTGCTGTCAATCAAAGCCAGTGAGGAGGCAGTGGGGGACAGGGGTGAGCTGCACTTTGTGTGCCTCATAGACACACAGAGTCAGCTCGGGAGTAAGCCCGCATGAGTGCCCCCAAAGCAAGAAGCTTGCTCTGGGAGCACTCAGCAGAGGGGAGGGGCCTGTAGCACCAGCAGAGGACCCAAGAAGAGGAGAATTGGGGCTGCTCTGTGCAAAACCATTGCACAGAGCAGGTAAGTATACCATCAGGATCTCCCTGCTGCAAGTCCTAGTTCTTTCCAACAACCACAGAGTTTCATACACCACTTCAACATGAGGTGTTTCAGCCTGCTTTCTGCTTTCTATTGTACACAACACAAATGAATAAACACATTTTTTGGCAAGGGAGTCCCAAAGAAACAAAGACAGGTTGCATGTAATTCAGTCAATGGACTGATGCTGATGGACCTTAAGAAAACCTGCCACAAACCTGGGAACATTAAACTGAGTTCATTGAAAAATAGTCAAATAAATAAGCAGCAGTTACCTTTACTGAAAAAACACATGTCAAAACATTCAGTAGATCCAGAGAA
>BLSH010502991.1:50908-66085 GCA_018402905.1 Glandirana rugosa
CAAGCCCAGTAACTTTAGTTACCCCTGGGCTTGAAAATCCGTGTTTTTACCGACACTGTTTCAGGACCTTTCTTTCCAGGACTTTGTCACAGCCATTTTTGTGCCTAAAAGTTCGGGTCCCCATTGATTTCAATGACCCGAACCCAGACTTTGTCCCGAAGTTCGGCCGGACCAGCAGAACCCGAACTTCCAGAGGTTCGCTCAACTCTACTAAAGAGCATTGATAGATGAATCTCCCGCTACTGGCTCTTGTATTCTGACATCCTGCCAAACACTGACTGCAGCCAATTAGCTGTAATCTCTGTTCAGCCAACTTTTTTCCACCTGCCTTCAATTTTTCAACCAAAGAGATTTGAGTCAGGCAGACTCCTCCAATGGATGCATTGTAACATTCTCCAAACTGTCCAGTTGGGTGGATTCTGGAACAGCCGTGGCATCTCCATCCTCATTTAAATACCAGGGCTCTTCTACCAGCTCCTGTGCCTCAAAAAGGAATGTCCAGTACAACCAGTACATGCCCAAGCACGTACTTGCATTTCAGACACATTGGGTGCAGTACCTACAGGTCTCCAAAGCGAGACGTAGCAAAGCCTCTCCATGCTAGGGAGCCTCAGCCAAGGCCAGTATCAAGTGCTTGAGGTGCCAGTTCTAGTTGAGGCATCTTCAGTGGCAGCTGCTGACAAAACATGGTGATGTAGCATCTGGTTTAGCCCTGACCACGTGGAGATAAAAACACTCCCACACTACAGTACATTTCTATAGCCCTGCATGTTGCATTCACTAATCAAGTTAAATCATCTGATCATTTGCCGGTCACTCGCTTGGTCCACACACTGACCCTTTTAAGGCTAAACCAGAGGCTTCTATCAATGCTCTTTAGCATAGAATATATGGATTTCTCTTTAGATCATTAAATGTATGGTCAGCTTAAAGCTCTCCTGCAATTGTACTATTTAGAAAAACAGAAAATGAATCAGCATGATTTTGGATTGTGGTGCTCCATGCAGTTACTGTGTTTATGTCAACACCCTAGAAATGAAAGACAAGAAAGCTAACCACTCAGCCACACAGATACAGTATATAGCTTAAATTAAATGGTAAATTACTGTGATTTTTGTTCATGTGAACTAGTCTCTGGAAGCAATTCCCAAAAAATTCATGCAGCGGGCATTAGGCAAAGGACTAGCCACCAGTGATCTTCCTGCTGCCCTGCATCAGACTACTTTTGCCAACTTTAAATATAACTAGTATGTACTGTCTGCAGAGTGCAGACACAATTACCTGCCACTCTGCCAGCGCCTGCAGTGCTCACTGCTGCTCAGAGGACTCTGCTCACTCAGTGCCAACCTGCAAGTGGCCGTGCCAAATTGTGGCAATGAAGTCACGTGACGGCGTGCAGCTCAGCGGTCCAGACTCTGGTCAGTGAGGGGAGGGTGACACCGTGACGCTCGGTACAGCTGCTCGTCCTGCTCCGACCAAGACCTGGGCTTGTGGTACGCGGCAGCGGGAGCGGGACGAGACACGGCATGGGTGGCGGAGTGCTGCTGCGCCAGCGCGAAATCACACAACCAGCACATCCGTTGCCACAGTCCCGTCCCCGCATCCATGGCCTCCAATTGCCACTGAGCCGCAGGCTCAGGGCAGCCAATCAGGCTATGGATGTGCGCCTGGTCAGCGCACATCCATAGTCTTTAATGGCTGACCAATAGGCTCACTACTTGGCTGTCGGGCTGACTTTTTCTTTTTCTTCTTCTTAAGCAGCGGAGAGGCGGTGCCCAAGCTCCCCTTATTGACTGGCCGCCGCTGTGAGGAAGATTGTTCCCTCTTGGGCATACTCAAGTTTTTGCAGGTCGCTGTCTCTATGGAGTGTCCCATATTCTCAAGTCCTCAAGTTGGACGGTATGGTGTCTACTGTGGAACAAGGGAATTCAGGGATCAATACTGGTTGATCTGTGAAGCCAGCGTCAGCCACAAGAACAGCAAATACGTTTTTTAGGATAGGGGAAGTAGCACATGCACTGGGGCATTTTGTGAATGCATTAAGATAAAAAACATTAAGCCTTCAATACTATATTATTGAGAAAGAGATAATTGCTTTGCATATCATTAAAGTGAAAAATCTTACAGAATGGCATTTAGAGCACTATGTATCATAAACAATTTCCATGCTTAAGAAAAAATCATACTTGTTTTCAGCTTTTTTGCATCTCAGCGCTGCCTATCTTTTGCAGCCTCTTTGCAACCACTTTCTGTCAACATGTACGCCACGCTCTCTAGCGATGGCTGTACGACATTTTTAAGGCAGGTTTCCTGATGGTAACAACAGAAAACCATTCTGTGACAGACCACCTGGCACACTCACTGGGTGCCTCTGTTAAATAGTGCCTCCTGCCCTCAAAACCCTTCCAGCAGACTGGTAGCTAATTCCAGCCCTTTACCCCAGGAATCATATGCAGACAAGATGCTGAGGAAAAGCCAAAAGAATAAATTTATTGAACAGAAATACAGGCCTTTATACACTTCAAATATAGGAGCAGTCACCACATGAGCAATCAAAAACAAATATCACACATTGGGGTAAACATCTCACAAAGGTTAGGTAATGAGGTAAAGTTGACACAAGACTAATCACATCTTGTAGGAATCTCCAGGAGGATTAGCAAACAGACAGAAACAATAGGTTACTCAATCACACCAGGTGATTGACAGCCTCTGCTGTGCCTGTTTCCCTATTATTTTGTGTGGAGAAGGGTGTGTCCTTACCCTCCACTCATGTCTCAGGTTACACTGATCTTTCTTCTTTAGTCTGTGCAGTGTGTGACATCAGATTGCCCCCTGCCTGCGTTGCTGAGAAAAATTCTTTGATCTGTGTGTTTTAGAAGGCTGTAGAAAAGAGAGGTCTACAGATAAATAGGAGGATTTGTTTCGTCTGTGCATCACCTGAGACTTGTCATTTCAGTGGGTACATGTATGAGTTTAAAACTACTTTAAAAGTGATTCTAGTGCCAGGGACTTCCATGGTGGGTATCTGTAAGGACAGTAGAAAAGTTTGCTGACCTCTTCTGGGTAGTGTGAACCCAGAAGAGAGCACCTACAGGTTCAGGGCTGTCAACCCCCAGCTGCTGTGGCCGAGGAAAAAGCTAATCGAACACAGTCTGTGGAGTTGGCATTAGGGGTCTCTTTCAGTTATTGAAAGAGAAAGTAATAGAAAATCCCAAACTTTGTGTTGTACCCAGAAAAGTAATAGAGGAGAAATCTTCCAATGGGCACACTAGTTTTAGTGACCTGGGGGTCCTCAAGAAATTCCCTTAATTTGCAAGGATTTCCTCTCACTTCCTGCTTTGCCGTGGGAAAGAAAGTGAAGGGAAATCTCCACAATGGGACACAGGTGGCAGAAAAAAATCTGACAGGGGTTATAACCCTCTGTCACTCTATCCAATATGAAAAAAGAAGTTTTTCCTATAGTTCTACTTTAAGTGAAAAAAAAATATTAGAAAAAATAAATAAAGCCCCCTTTTCTACCTCCATGTACATGCACATACAAAAACTACATTTGAAACACATGTGCTTGGTATGTGAGCTCAGTGATTTTGACCAGGGGATGATGGCTGGTGCTAGGTGGGCTTGAGCATTTCTGTAACTGCTAATCTCCTGAGATTTTCATGGACAACAGTCAGATACACAAACACATAGATTATATATAGAACCTTCAATAGTTCTCATAGTTTACTAATTTAACCAGCATAAGGACTTGTTTTAGCATATGTAAATGGCATTCAAAGCACACATGTGAGGTATCGCTGCGAAAGTTACAGCGAGAGCAAAAATTCTAGCACTAGACCTCCTCTGTAAATCTAAACATGTAACCTGTAAAAATGTTTAAAGCGTCCCCTATAGAGATTTTTATGTACTGAAGTTTGGCGCCATTCCACAAGTGTGCGCAATTTTGAAGCGTGACATGTGAGGTATCTATTTACTCAGCGTAACATCATCTTTCATATTATACAAAAAAACTGACTAACTTTAGTGTTTTTTTTTATTCATGAACCAGTTTTTTCCAAAAAACCGAGTTCGAAAAATTGCGCAAATACCATGTGACATAAAAAGACAATGACCACCATTTTACTCCATAGGGTGTCTGCTAAAAATATATACAAAATGTTTGGGGGTTCTGAGTAAGTTTCTAGCAAAAGAATGATGATTTTTACATGTAGGAGAGTGTCAGAATTGGACTGGGTGGGAAGTGGTTAATTACCATATGTAAGTAATATACAAATAATTATTATATTGTCAGGGTTGGGCTCAACCCTCCCTTCTCAGAGCTCAGGCTGCTCAGCTATGGGTTAATTGCCAGTACTCATCATTCCACAGTGACTCACTTGATGATCATATCCTACTCGTCAGTCAGCCTTGCTGGCAATTTAAACTGCCCGAATCAGATCTCCTGTGCCTTCGCCTTGGTCAACATATCCAGATACTCTCTGCTGTGTTTTCCTGTTAAAGACTTTTGCCTGGCTGACTACCCTTCTGGTTCCTGATTCCGTTTGCTGTTTCTGCCTACACTGATCTCTGGATTCCTGTTTTACTGGCTTGTTCCGACTACCCGCTCTGGTTACCGAACCCTGGCTATGTTTTGACCATGTTTATTCGGTTTATACTATTTTACCATTTTATTAAAAAGT
The DNA here is from genome assembly GCA_018402905.1 of Glandirana rugosa. Classification (NCBI taxonomy): domain Eukaryota; kingdom Metazoa; phylum Chordata; class Amphibia; order Anura; family Ranidae; genus Glandirana; species Glandirana rugosa. The sequence continues at coordinate 55,591 of BLSH010502991.1, forward strand.
GTGATTTTTACTGTACTTCTGTCTCAGACTGATTCATGGTTCCTGACAGTAGGCGAAGGCCATGAATTCAGAAGATGCAGGCAATCCACTGGCTAGTAATATTTTTTCCAGATTGGAAGAGCAGGAAAACCGCTTGGATCAGTTTGCCATAGAGTTACAGATGCCCCTGATTCGCTCTGCTCACCTAGATCCTCCCACTGCTGTTCCGGTACAACCTGAGTTGCAGGCCGTCCCTGCTGCTGCTCCAGTCTCTGTGCAGGCACCCGCCTCAAATATTACCTCTATAAGAGGTATGTCTGGTTCCCCTCTGATTCCCCAGCAATTTGGGGGCGATCCAGTGCAATGCAGAGGGTTTCTCAACAAGGTTGGGATATACTTTGAAATGCTGCCCCAGGCGTTTCCCACTGACAGAAGCAAAGTAGGCTTCATTATTTCTTTGCTTTCTGAGAGAGCCTTGGCCTGGGCAAACCACTCTATGGGAGACGCAAAAAACTGTCAGCCTGAGTTACCCAGAGTTTGTGGATTCCTTTAAAATGGTATTTGGCATTCCCGCACGCTCCACTTCTGCTGCCAAGAGCCTCATGTTCATCAAACAGAGTACGAGAACTGTTGCCGATTACGCTATTGAATTCCGTACTCTGGCAGCAGAGGTTACTTGGAACAATGAGGCCCTTGTGGCTGCTTTTTTTCTTGGTCTCTCAGATAACATCAAAGATGAGATAGCAGCCCGAGACATACCCACTGAGCTAGAGAAGTTGATCATGTTTACCATTCTCATTGACTCCAGACTCAGGGAGAGACTTTCCTTTAAGGAGCGCTTCCGGAAGCCTCCTGTACATTTGGCTCTGTGCTTTGCAGTCTCACCCTTGCCTCCCTCACCTCCCATGCCTCCTGGTACAGAGTCGGCCAGTAAAGTAGAACCCATGCAGTTGGGCTTCACACATCTCTTTGCGGATGAGAGGGCCTTTAGGAGGAAGGAGAGATTGTGCTTTTATTGTGGCCAAGCAGGTCACATTTTGAAGTCTTGTCTTACCCGTCCAGGAAACGCCCGCACCTTGAGGTCCTGTAGGGGACAGACCTAAGGTGGCGTTGTTTCATCTCCAGTTATCCTGGAGCATAAGCCCTTTGTTCCAGTTACCCTTTTTGGTCTGAGTTGTCCCTCGAGATACAGGCTCTAATCGACTCTGGGGCTGCAGGCCTGTTCATAGGTGGTGCCTTTGTGTCTAAGCTCTCGATTCTGCTGCAGCTTTGTGCCACTCCACTTGCCATTGAGGCTATTGGTGGGAGATCTCTATAGCTTGCCCATGTGACTCATGAGACTGCTCCATTGACCATGGCCGTGGGGGCTCTTCACCATGAGATAATCCAATTCCAACTCATTTCCTCACCTCATTTCCTGGTGGTTATTGGTTATCCTTGGTTACAGAGGCACAACCCCTCTTTTGATTGGCTTCATGCTGAGGTTCTTTCCTGGTCGCCATATTGCAGTAAGACATGTTTTCAGAAAGTGGCTAAGGTCGTGTGCACCTCTTCACTCTCCTCCCTGCCAGAAGAGTATGATGTCTTTGATAAAGGTTAAGCCTGTAGTTTGCCTCCACACCGGTCTTATTATTGCCAATTGACCTTCAACCTGGTGCCATACCCCCTTGTGGCCGGGTTTACACTTTGTCTAGCTGGGAGTATAAAGTCATGGAATACTATGTTGCCGAAGCACTTTCTCGAGGATTCATCCGCAAATCCCCGTCTCCTGCTGGTGCTGGTTTTTCTTTGTGAAAAAGAGTGGCGAATTGAGACCTTGTATCGATTATATGGGGTCTCAATCACTTCACGATTAAGAATGCTTATTCGATTCCGTTGATTACGAAGTAATTTGACCACCTCAAGGGAGCTTGATCTGAGAGAGGCGTACAATCGTGAACGGAATATGTCTGCTATGGGTTTGGATGAGTCTGCTGACATTGCCATGGGTGAACGGGATCTTGCGGGGGATTGAGCTCCTTTGTTTTTACCCATCCCAAGATGAAGAGGGGGCTTCTAGTGCTGTGGGATGGACCGCGGTATGCAGAGTCTATATGGTTAAACGCACATTGTCTCTAGGGACAAACTAAATCCCCTTCAGGTGAACTAGAGTAGAGAGGGAGGCTGGTGATCCATGGGTGCTGTCACCACTACTGTGTAAATATGTGCAGCCTGTACAGGGGGAGGCAGGAAAATAATATGGCGGCCTAAGAGGCCTCTATAGGCCGCCTCGCGGTTCCCTCTAGGATTTAGGACAAGTGCGGAAATTTCCAGCTAAGGAGGATAGGTAGAGCTTCTTAGGGGTCCTCAGGGGTGAGCTACAGGGTGGATGGTGCTCAGTTGAGGAGTAGGGGGCCCGCTAGCACCGCCGTTCGGTCCGAATTCGGTAGGCCGCAAAAGCCGCGGCCTCGATTTTGGGCCGGTGCGGCCGGACGTCTTCGATCCGGACTATATGCGGCTCGATCTGGAGCTTAGGAGCTGGGGAGAAGAGCTAGGGTAATAGGATGCCTCACCCTTATTTCCCCAAGCTGGATTGCACTGGATGATGTTGTCCTCAACGGAGCATCAGCGGCACACGTCTGTCTGCCAGCACGTCCGGACACGCCCCCCCCCTCCCCCCCAGGCCAGACTTATTTGAGCTGAAAAAAAGCCTGCGGTATTTCAGATAATCACTTTTTACAACTGTGGTTAGCAAAAATGTATCATTGAAGCAGATGGGCTACAACAGGAGTAGACCATGTGAAATGACACTCCTGTCAGTCTGTCAAGAACAGAAAGCTGAAGCTGCAGTGGGAATAAGTTCACCAAAACTAGACAGCTGGAGACTGGAAGCCTGGTTAGATGAATTGTAATTTTTGCTGAGGCACATAAGTAGTAGACCAGTCACTGGATCTGAATCCAATAGAACAGCTTTGGAATGTGGCCAAATGGGCAATTTGGAGCATTAATGTACAACAGACCAACCTGCAGAAATTGCATAATCAAAGCATATCAACGTGGACCAGAATCTCAAAGGAATGTTTGTGGAATATGAAATTCATGCCACCCAGGATTTGCATAACGTTCCTAATAAATTGCTTGATACACTGGTTTTATTTGTTAGTTTATGTTTGTATGATATGCTTTTCTTCGTTTCAATTATTTATGTGTACATCATGTGTGTCACTGCCTATGTGGCAGGGTCTTGGAAAATAATTTTTAAAGGTTCCCATAAGATACTGATATATGGGAGCTGCCAATAACACCGGTGTACATATTTTGGGAAATTATCGATCTCCAAGATAAACTGTGCTAATTCTTACATATTTGGTTAGATGAATTAGAAAATAGGTGATAAAGATGCTGCTTGGCTACAGTTTTCAAGATATTTCACAATAAAGATTTATACACAGGTGGGTATATTTGCCTACAAGGGAGGGACGAAGTACGGTAGAACAATGAAAATGGTACCACATGGAAGTGTATACATTTATCTTCACTTTGAGACTAAAGATTATTACCTAACTGTAAGTTATTGTTTTTTTATTGCAAGGCACATTTGTCTTGGTCAGATCTACACATCATACAGTTACATCTGGTGGCTTGTGAAAGTGTCATTGTCTAACATTGTCACAACAGTTGCACAATATTTCCCCTCAGAAGCCAAGATGCCAACTGTATGAACAAAGTAGATAACTTCTGCTACATTTGTGGCAAAGTTACATTTGCATCTCAATAGTGCAGTATGATGGCAGTTGTTATAAAATGCATACCACCTATATTTTGGCAAAATAGGAGATCAGGACAAGAGTTGTGTGTAACTTATCTGCATTATTGGCTAAACAAGAACCTTTTGCAGTCCAAATGGTGTGGAGGAAGCATGAAAATGTTAAATGAAAAACCAATAAATGAGTGGAAAGTTATGTCATTGGTATCAATAAAAAGATACATTTATAATAATTGGTGTGGCACCATTCTCATTGCTATATCACATTTTGTAGAAAAGGTATGGAGCATAATTATTTAGAATTTGAATTTAGAATTATTTTGATGCAATTTTGACCTGAAGCTGTATGATGGAAACTGGAGCCAATTAATACACAAAAAAATGAATAAATAATACTCAGGAATTTTTCTTTATTAGTGACCCAATTCTGGTAAACTTTAATTTCCGAGGCTTTCTCCTTTTAGACCAGTGTAATGACATATTTATGTATTAGGTTACAGGCTCAAATGATATTATCTATATATCATTCCTGAGTCACAGATCCAAAATCAATATGTGCATATTGGGTTTCCCAATACTTCAATGGCTACATTGAGTAAATGTTCCAGATCAGTGACTTGTTAGGCGTGAGCTTACACTTTGAAAAATAGGTCAGCAATGACTCATTCCATATTTCTGCCTATAAAAGGTGGTAAATGCAGATGTTTGTTTTTGGGCATGCTCATCTTAGGTGCCCATGGGGCAATTCACCTTCCATACATTCTGCATTAGTGCCCTATTTGTGGATGCAGGAGCAGTTCCAATTGCTTTCTGCACCAAAAGCAGCTGGGTCTCTTATCTTCTAAGAGAAATGTGTAAAGAATAATCATTTCAAATGATGTCTTGTCTTTGTTTAAGCTAAACCCCCAAGGCCTGAACAAAAATCTTAAAGATTTGTAAAGTCAGCATCACAGATTTAGCTAAGCATCAAAAAGCTTTCCACTTAAGAACCATAATAAAGAGCGTAGCTTTATAACAGTACAAGAAGAAATGTATGTAGATAGCTCTGTGATTACTTTCAGATCATTGAGTGATTCTTTTCTGCTTTAAATCTCCACTGGTAAAAATATAAAAACTCTCCTATTAAAATAAATCTTTTCCTGCATAAATGTGACTTTTGAAGCTGCTATGTTAATAATAGGAGAGGGGCTATTGTTTCAAATCCCAGTGAGTCTCATATGATGGACTTCAAAAACAGATGCAGACCTACCCTTCAGCAGCTGCGTGATAATTTGGGTTCTCTGTTCTGTAGTCCAACTTCAAAAACAATCTGAACCCTTCTGACACATCTAGTTTAATGAAAGTTACTGCAAGAATTTATATGAACTTGAGTATAGATACCTTTAACTCTGCTGTGAATTAAATAAGTAATTTTTTCCCCTTTTTGTTTACCTGCAAAGTAAAGGCATAATGTGCTAGTGTGCATCGCATACTAGCACATTATATGACACTTACCTGCAAATGAAGCCCGTGTCTTCCCTGCTGGAGGTGCATCAGTCTTCGCCCGTCTTCCCTCCAGGGCTTTGTGTGACTGGCCGGAACTGCGTGACCGGTCACAGCACTGGCTTCTAAAGAAACTACATGGGCAGCTGTTCCTTCAGAGCGCATGCGCCAATGACATCATTGGTGCAGTATACAGTAAATATCTCCTAAACGGCACACATTTAGGAGATATTTACAGTACCTATACGGAAGCCTTATTCTAGGCTTACTTATAGGTGCAAATAATAACGGGAGGTTTACAACCTCTTTAACACCAGGAAATAGACACAAGATTGTTTATTGATAAATGAAAGCAATGTATTGGTATGGGTTAGAATAAATGGTGGTTTGAGCATAAATGAGCACACAGAAGGTAGGTTCAGACACAGTCTGCTAGACAATATAATCACTATGCCAAGGTAACTTAGATTAGCGTTCTGTACCACTAGACTGGAATTACCTTAACAGTTCAAGCATTAAAACTAGTCTAGGGTGCACGCTACAAGAATTGCTAGGATATAGTGCAGTTCTTTTGAGAGGTAGTCGTACCTCTCAGCATAATCAATAGGTGAAGGTCTGTGTGTAGAAGCTACAAAGGGACAAATTGACAATGTGGACTCGAAGGATTCTGCGGTTGAAATCCCAACACCACATAACTATGCTACAATTGCTGATTGATGATGGTGAGAACCGCAATCACAGAAATAACATTAGGCTGTGGGGTATACTGGAGGCCATCTCTGGGGGTAATCAGGGCTACAGTCACCGCCATATTTAATTGGCTACTGGATAAGCCGTCCACAGATGAGCTGGAACTGGGTGGTGTGCACAGAGTGCAAGGACCCGGCGGGGGGGTGGGGGTGGGCGGGGATGTCCCCTTCCCCAGAGATGTCCTTGCCAGGGTCAATTTTTATACCATTAAAGAGGAAATAATGCGACGAGCATGGTCCAGGGGCCCAGTGGTCTTTGATGGTGTAACCGTTCGACTCTTTCCAGATCTCTCCCGATTTACCCTTTGGATGCGGGGGATCCTCCGTCCGTTGTTGGAGGTCATTAAGAATTCCATGGCTGCGTATCGTTGGGGACACCTATTTCACCTTTCAAAAGGGAAATTACTCCTTCATTTTGCGCTGGCCGGAACAACTCGTGGATATTTTCACTTTCCTGGAGTCTCCAGAGGTCCCAATCCCAGACTGGCTGGATTTTCTGACCACATATGGAAGTTCCCGCTCTGCATCTCTGAGGCCTCAAAAATCCAGGAGACAATGACAGCAATCCAGAACAAGGGCAGAATCAAGGGACACCCGACCTCTCCTGAGCTCTAATTTGGCCAGTTTTAACAGTTACCATCTGTTTCTGTGGCGGTGTGGCAGGTTGTCGCATGGAGGTTGCTGTGATGTTGTAAACAGTACTTACTCATTTGGTCGGGATACCCATGGACACCAGGTGCCTGAGCATTAAGTGGGCCCTTTACACTATTTACCTTCATAAGATTGAGCAGTCTTTTGCCGCTCAACCAAGATGGCAGCTCTGTGATCACAGAGCCTTTTTTGATGTTTTTACTTGTTCCTGTGTTTGACATGTTTGGTATGTTAGAAGTCTTGCTCTGCAGCCAGGCGGGGGTTGACGTGCTGCATCTCCTCGCCACTATAGTCCAGTTTTTTGGGGGTGTTTTCCAGGTGGCTGGCTGGGGGACGTGGCAACTCTCCCCAGAAGGCTGTGGAGCATTATGCTTTGTGTCATTTTAGTCCATGTTGAGTCTCATGTGTGCTATATTTTATTGGGTTCAATCTCTGGTTTATGGTTCATTTACAAGATTTACATGCAGGCATTCTGGTTGGATCAGTGACTGTTCATTTATTCCACAAGGCCAGTTCCTTATGCCATTACATAGTTAGCCAGGTTGAAAAAAGACACAAGTCCATCTAGTTCAACCAATAATATATATATATATATATATATATATATATATATATAACCATACAATCCCATATAGACATTTCTTCTCCCACAGTTGATCCAGAGGAAGGCAAAAAACCCCTGCAAAGCATGATCCAATTTGCTATGGCAGGGGAAAAAATTCCTTTCTGATCCCCCGAGAGGCAATCGGATTTTCCCTGGATCAACTTTACCTATAAATGTTATTAGCCAGTTATATTATTTACATTAAGGAAAGAATCCAGGCCTTTTTTAAAGCAATCTACTGTACTGGCCAGCACCACCTCTGGAGGGAGTCTATTCCACATTTTCACAGCTCTTACTGTGAAGAAACCTTTCTGTATTTGGAGATGAAATCTTTTTCCCTCTTGACGTAAAGAGTGCCCCCTTGTCCTTTGTAATGACCTTAAAGTGAATGACTCAACACCAAGTTCACTATATGGACCGATATAAAATTAGTTGGTAAATCTATCCAACCTTAGTATAACCACAGACAATGACTGAGTGCAGTAAAATAAGTGTTCAACATAAAGTGCTAGTCCAGTGTTGAATATATATTAAGTCAATAGTTGAAATGTGTTAAGAAAAGATGAAGGTGAGGTATGACCCCACACGTAAACCGTCAAAACAGAAAGTATCACCAAAAACACTTTTAAAATATTAAAAATAGTGTAAAGTTCCAGATAATGTTCTTCAGTTGTAGCCAAAGAAATATAAGTGAAAAAATTATTATCAAAATGTTTCATATAGTGTGAATAAATATCAAGATGTGTCCACGATCATGACCAGAGGAAGAGACAGGGAAAATATGGAGTCAGGGAGGCCCACCCCATAGGACTCAAGGCTTACCGGATAGTAGATATATTCAAGCCTGAATATATAGTATGGTCCAGGTCGTCTCGGTATAACCAGGGTCCAATGGGGGAAGGAAGGAAGGAAAAAAATGTCTCACAATCCTGTACTCGTCCGTCCACTCTACCCGGTAGGTAGTCCTCAGCCAAACAGGGGTTCCGGGTGGTCCAATACCAAGCTCAGCAATGTGAAAGAAAAAGGAGACTCTCCATCGCGTAAAAAAGCCTCAATCACGAGGTATGGCTTTATTAGGTATAAATTTAAAATCCATAAGCTTATAGATAAATAGATGAATAAAAGTAGGTGAATAAAAGTGATATCGCAGCAATCCAGGGTCAGCAGCGTCCGACGCGTTTCATCTTATTAGACGTCGTCTAATAGACAGCCCCCCTGCTGACCCTGGATTGGTGCAATATCACTTTTATTCACCTACTTTTATTCATCTATTTTATCTATAAGCTTATGGATTTTAAATTTATACCTAATAAAGGCCCTGATGAAGTCACGTGACGTGACGTAACGCGTAGGCTGGATTACACGATACTGGAGGCACAGTGAGAGGCGCTCTGACGCCGCTGTTTGGTTTTACATGCGTTTTATTGTTTTATAAATGTAAGCAGATTATATTGGGTTTAATAAAATACTAGATGTTTTAACTTACTACACCATGGTGCCCCTCTGTTTTTTCCCTTACTACTGAGCTATATGGAGCTATAGAGGAAAGGAAGAAATTGGTGATCGATCGGGACGATTGGTAAATAACAAAAGGAATCGTGTGGGAGAAAAGTGTAGGAGAGCGTGGTCCCAGGAAATCATTATATATACATAGATGCGTATATCCTGATACATAGAGGTGAGAGTTCTGGGAGCACATACTGGATTGTGGCACTTATTGAGGAACCCTTTGGGGTGAAGTGTTGATCCCCCTCCAAAGAGGCTCTCTCTGCACGAGTTGAGCACGGAATGTTTTGTTCGTCTATTTGGAGCACAAGTCACTCATTATCACTATAGCACTTTATTTAAAGGAGGACATTTATTTAAAGACTGTTTCAAATACTCACGTTCATCAATTGATTTTTATGCAATATTTATATTTTCTCATTTATTTGTTTATTTGTTTTTTTCATCACTACTGTGAATTTATGGCTATTGTGACTGTTTACATACAATAGAATATCACTGCACCTTAATTTATATATGTATTCACAATAACTGGACTGCAGTGTAATTATAATCAGAACTTATTAGTTTGCGTTTCACTACTAGAGGGAGCAATTTATGTGTATTGGCTGATGTAATAGGCTGCGCAGTACCATCTACCATACTTGTTTGTCCTTTATATATCGTCATATATCAGGTACAGCAGCAACCTAGAGATATACTTCCTATCCAGTAAGGTGTAGTAGCGCGAGGGCACGTACACATTTACATCTTGATATTTATTCACACTATATGGAACATTTTGATAATAATTTTTTCACTTATATTTCTTTGGCTACAACTGAAGAACATTATCTGGAACTTTACACTATTTTTAATATTTTAAAAGTGTTTTTGGTGATACTTTCTGTTTTGACAGTTTACGTGTGGGGTCATACCTCACCTTCATCTTTTCTTAACACATTTCAACTATTGACTTAATATATATACAACACTGGACTAGCACTTTATGTTGAACACTTATTTTACTGCACTCAATCATTGTCTGTGGTTATACTAAGGTTGGATAGATTTACCAACTAATTTTATATTGGTTTATATTGTTTACATGTAAATAGAGTGACCCCTATTTTTGCATATTTCTTTATATATTTTATTATAAGTTTTATGATTATATCTTCACATTGGGATTAGCGCCATTCTCTATAAATTAACCCTTCTACGATTTGTTTGGTCGTTGTATGGCAGCTTACCCCTGAATTTGCCATTTTCCAGCCTAGCGCGGTCACTACTACCCATTTCACACTAAATGGACCACTTATGTATTGGCATTGCATGCCATTTTTAAGTTTATGGTCTGCCAAAACCCCCAGATCCTTCTCCACTATGGATTCCCCCAGTTAAACTCCCCCTAGTATGTATGATGCATGCATATTCTTAGCCCCCAAGTGCATAACTTTATATTTAGGTGGTTTCCTGATACTCCTCCTCTCTACTGTTGAGGTCCCAGCTCTGCCTACTAATATAGGCCCTCACCCGATTGCATGTCTCCCACTGCTTTGCAGAGTCCATCTTACACTACCCACACATAGGCTGCGCTCTTGTGCACCAGGCTCTTTATAGCTGACTTTAGAGCACCTAATACACCCTCCCTGTTTCTATTTATTCTTTGCAGCTCTTGGTGCTTATTTCTTATATTGCCTGCTCTTTGGGGGGGGGGGGGGGGGGGGGGGGGGGGGGGGGGGGGGGGGGGGGGGGGGGGGTGGGGGGGGGGGGGGGGGGGGGGGGGGGGGGGGGGGG